>SJJU01004835.1:0-25271 GCA_012932125.1 Conopomorpha cramerella
AGCTAAAGCACTTGTGTTATAGAAATTAGACAACGAAATATATTTACTTATATAGATTTTACGTATAGGTCGGATAAGAAAGTGGTCTATCAATTTCGATGACACGTCCCGCCTCCCGTCACTAAACGAACACATCAATAAGGTAGAGTTGTAAATAATGAACCTTAATATCTAATGACATTCATATGAATTCCCACCTTAGGGTGGGTAGAGAAGATTCTTGGCTGTACCTAACTATTTAGGTATTCCGTTCAGTGTTACCGATATTTCCTGGGTTAATTTATTTTCAATTAATTAATTCTCGACTCAGTGGAGCCTGTGTCATGGTCAAGCTCATTTTGCTCTTTTGTGAGATAAGCTTTAATTTTCTCTGCTATATTTTTTCTTGTTGTTAAAAATTAAAAATCGATCATTGTGCACGTCCTCTCGTCGTGGCATTTAAGCCAATATATGTTTTCATTATACACAACTAGTGAACGCCCCGCCCTGGTTTGGGTATTTCATACAAACTATAACACCCTCTATATAATGACGTGTCCCATAGGTAAAAGTAGCCTATGTTCGTCTCTACCTCCCCACAAATTTTAGCCTAATCGGTTCAGCCTTTCTTGATTTATAAATAGTGTAACTAACATTCACACAATGACTTCCGTAGTCTGTGTTTCCTGCGCGGTACAGTCTGAAGGTCTTCAAGTCGCGGGTGAATAGGTACCTAATGAACAAGTGTGCTCCATCGTAGACCACATCGCTGCTTAACATCAGGCAGGATGATGGTCAAACGCTTGTTCTTAATGTTAAAAAAAAACATTCATTCATTCATTTATATAGAGGTACAGTATGATTTTTGCACAAGTCGGTGTATTGAAATATCGCCCATGACCTTAATGAACACAATTAGACCCAACCCGGTGTTATTAAAAAAAAATTACAAAACGATATTTATCCACCATTTTACCGATACAATTTTCTCCCATCACTGTTAAGAGTATGACCGTAGACGGAACCTACCTATAGGTCTTTCTTTGGTATTTAATGAGTTCTATGCTAATAGAGTACCTAATCTTATACTTTTCTAGAAATATAATAAACGCGTATGATGTTATGTTAAAAATTGATATGTGCTTATTTTATTATTACTTCACTAGCTGTGCCCGCGACTCCGCCGCGCGGAATAGTATCTTCGGGTAGCAGTTTTAATAATTAAGGCGAAATATTTTACGAATATGATACATACGCTGTTTCACATTTTGTAAATCCATATATGTATACGTACTTCTCCTTTTTTGGCACTAACATTAATTTTGTCTCTTTTGGTTTGAGCATATAGAGGATGGATGAAGGATAGAGGAAGGTAGCATGAAAAGTACCTACTCGAAATCGTAAATTTTTATTGTTGACAAATTTGTGTTTTTTTTCCTAAAAATCAGTCTATTTGCCTTTTTGCATTAAAGGAATACAAAAAAGAGCAAAAGTCAAATAGTCCCGTGTGAGGATTCGAACCCCATGCATTCACTTCAACTTATATTGACCATTGACCACTGAGCTATCGGCGCATGCAAGAAGCGTGTGAAATAATCCATCTGTATTTTAATGTAAATTTCAGTTTCATTTTAGATATTAAGTGCATTTTACCTATCCTCAAGGAATTTCGGATAAACATTTACATTTGAAAAGCATGTATCTCGAACTCTGAAAATCCTATCAATCAAAGAAAGTTTCATTACGATACGTTCAGACATTTGGGAATTGCCGTTTTTGGACGATCCTACTGGAACCAAATCCAATTCCGGGATAAAAGTTACCCTAATTCTTATTCCAGTGTAGAAGGTATTTGCGGGCCAAATTTTATCAAAATATGTCCAGCCGCATCCTGTCTAACCAGCTTCAGTCGGTGAATGTACAGAATTTTTTGCTGGTAGTCGGAACAAACAGAACGTCTACAGATCCAGTACCTATCGCAACCGATTAACAGATTTCTTTCTGTCTTGACGTGTTAAGAAGCCCGCCGGACTCGTGGTTACCCCGTTTTGTCACCCCAGGGTGATCACGAGGAATTTTTTTACTCCTGGTTACCATACTGTGAAAAAGATCGTACTTGACTGAATCGTAGATAGTGAAGTGCCCGATAGATGGAATATTGTACCTACCTACATTCAAACTCCTGATAAATACTTATTGAAGTTACTCGTTGTAGGTATTATTATTGTGCCATAAGTTGTCATTTATATTTGTCGGATTCTACATCAGATTTTGTTGTTAAAACGAACGAAAACAATCAGAAAAAGATAAAGACAATATTAATTTAAATGCACAGAATCAGCTACTTCATAAACAAATAACTGTTGGCCATTTTCTGGAAATTTTGCGTTAATAGAAATGTTTTCTCTACATTAGTATTGTGTTCCAAGGGCGGATCTAGCTTTGGTGCAAATTGTCGTAACCCAAAAATGTACATCTCCTTTATCGACATTTCTTAAAAATAAATATTTTTCTTCTTCATAATTAGTAATTATTTCCCAACACTAGCAGTGTGACCACGAGTCCTATGTTTTTTTTTATGATTCACTATTGGTCACCCTGCTTGGTGTGACTAACAGTAAATGAAATTACTCTTGGTCACCCTAGGGTGACAAAACGGGGTAACTACGAGTCCGACGGGAGAAGAAGGCCGCTGAGGGAGATGACAATCACGATCAAGTAGATCCACTACTGGAGGAATAGGCTTCATTGAAGAAAATGAAAAAGAAAACACTTTTCAAAACATTTTATTTGATTTTAGACATATTTGCACAAAATGGATTTTATAGACTGTCTTGCTAGGACGGCGCCATAAATACAGAACCATCTTGAGTAACGTTTGTCGCGGTCTAAGCAATAAATACAAACATGGAACAAGTTACACTTGAAAACCTACCGATTCGTATTCCAGAATAAGTGCATTAGATTTGCTAGTTTTGAATTTTGCCATTATTTACGACGACGAAAAACAAATACCATAAGTATTGTTCATATTACGAGTCGAAATTTTGATATATTTGACGGTAAGTAACCACTAAGCCGCTGGAAAAGCATGCCAACTAGCATGTGTATTAGTACCCTAAAGGTACTGATAGGAGCTTTTGGGGCTATGACGGTATGTAACCACCAAGACGTTAAATATCTCAAAGCTTCGCCTCGTAATACTTAATATCATTAATGTTACGGGAATCGCTGCAAAAGCATGCTACTTACTAGCATGTGTATTAGTACCTGAACTATACAAAGGTAATGCTAGACTCCTAATTACGGTTCTATCATGATAATGAACATTGTGTTTCCTCTCTTTAGTAAAAATGCAAGTAGCTAAAGAAGCAGAAAAGAGGAACAATACCGTTTTCAAGACCATGATCACACTCTAATAGGTTATCAGTAACCTAGTAGCAGTACAAACCCTATTTACTGGCGATTATGGAAGCCCTAGCACGCGCGGCAAAAAAAACCTGACATACAACAAAATAATACGCTCTGTGATCGGCTGTTGTCCAGCTTCATGCGACTATGCTTATTTCAACAAATCGCAGGACGTTACATATTTTTAGTAATTTCTTTCCTAAGGCGCTTTCTAGTGAGGTAGCTCTACCATCAATATGAGAAAGAGCACACAATGTTCGGCTTTGAGCAAAGACATCCTTAAGTAATCCTGGGGCTCAGTCAGCAATTAAGCATTAATTCCCATGAAAAAAAAACGTGATTCTATCTCGCCGTTATTATTTTATTGCCGTTCTTCGTCCGTTGTGTACCATCAACACATTCCCGGAGGATTCCACCATTTGCGGAAGTCGTGGTATATTGAAATCTCCTCCATCAGCTCTTGGTTGTTCATCATTTCGCAGAATTTGCAATAGTCGTCGGTGTCTGGTGACTCGTCACGACTATGATAGCTGTAATGGTTCCTCCACTTGAAATACTTGTAGTATTCCTCAGGGTTGTCTATCAGATCTTTCATTTTCCTTGCTAGCTTCTTAGCGCCCAGCTCCCGACCGTTAAGGTAGATCCCTTCCGGCATGAATCTGAAAGGATATATTGTTACATTAATATAGTACTAACCATGGATTCTAATGTGGCTACATATCATATGGAAAGAGGAGTTTTCTTTAAAAAATATTAATTTATACAAGGTCAAATTGAATACCTTGGTGAAACTCGAGCTCATGATACCAAATAACTTTCCCAAGGAATCATATAGGTCAAAAATATAAGTGGTAATCTTTTTTTCCGTTTTTGACATAGAGTTCCATGGGGAAATTTGTTTAGTAACATGAGCTGAGTGACATTCTTCGTTTTTTTATTCAAGGTTGTGTATATTATGCCCACAAAAGAGCGAGCCCCAAAACAAACGATCATAGAATAAAACAGTTGCATCTCTTTAGTTTCCAACTATTTTTAACAAATTGATTTTTGTAGAAAAATCTTATTGAATCTCTTAATTATATGCTTTATGTATAACCGCGTTGTTCATGTTATAACACTGCAGCTAATGAAGGTCCCAAAAGCTTGGGAAATGTACACAGAAACTTCCAGGCTTCCAACTAGAACATGTTGAGTTGAGTGTTTACAATTCAATAAGCAAAATGAAAACTAAGCAAAACTAAAAACTACGAATCGTTCTTAGTGCCGACTTCGAGTCACTCGGGGCCGCTTACTCTCTTCAGCACCTTAACGTTTACTGGAACGCTCTGATTGTAGGAGAGTTTGTCAACGGTTCTTTGTAACCAATACGGTTTGTTTCTGCGTAACCTTTTACACAAAGGCGTACCTGGTACCATGGACCCGAAGGTTCGCCTTTTCTTCTTCGGTTTATTTACTAACTTCCAGGACTTTCTTCTTATTATTCACTGACATTGTCTCGCCATTTCTCTTTATGCCCTTTTATACTTCTTTGTATGTTTTAAGAATATCCGGAGGAACTTCGTCGACATTTAGGTGTGATTCTTTATAATTTATTCCTTTACTTATGCTGATTACATTATACATCTGGTAGTTTTTTCTCCCAGAATAAAAACTTCCAGAACCAATCTTTTCAATATTCACTGCTTTAGAATATCCTGATTTTTTCATTCTTTCCTTTTCAGAACCCTCTACGGGTATCTCCAGCGGTGCGAGGTCTACATTTAGATATCTGCTAAGCGAGGTGTTGCAGTGGTCACGCAGATGTCAGCCCTGAGTCATCGAATGCCAACCTCAGCTTATCCAACTTCTACTTTTTTCTTTAGCAGTGACCGCTTCCTGAACGTGAACGTAGTTTATGGGATCTACTGAAAGTATCAATTTTGTCTTAGCTGTAGTGTTTTTTTAAATCTACTTTTGTATCTGGGTCTGGATTGATGCAATCCCACAGCTCACCGTACTGCAAGTACTACTACACTGCAATCTGTAGCTTTCACGGCCGGTCAATTTCTCTATACTAGGCAGACAGCTGATTGTCGCCATATTATTTACGCCAAGTACGAATTTTGTGTTCACTGTTTTGATGGAAAATTTGCACTGATTTCTCGAAAATTGTTGCTATGGGCCTGAAAAACCTGATAAAACTATCAAAAACAACCGGAATGTGAGTTGTTGAGTTATTTATTATTTTCAATGTTTACACGGTTCAATGAAGATGTCACAGAGCAGAGCGACACGATGACATGGAACCATTTGATAGGCACCTATTACACGAACCCACATCAACGATTACAAGGTGTTCACACGGAAACCAGGGTACAGTCACTCTAAGAACAACTAAATAGGAAGGAAGACAAAACGGTTGCGTATACAGACATTTATGTTCACAACACTGACATTAAGTAGATTGCATCTTTATATGTACTAACGTTAGTCCAATCACGAAATCCCATTGGAAGACGTTTTTGTAAACCAACGAATAGGCTGATTAATTTCTTACTGTATCAACTTATTGGTGGGACGTGCATTGCACCAGCTAGTCCTACTACACGTGATTTTTGCACAAATAAATCTAAGCTATGGTTACTGAAAGTCTCCAATTTCTTAACGAATTACAGTCATCGTAGTCACGACGTGGCACGTTTTATCAGATAAACTCTACGATAGATTGTAAAATTATCTGTTAGTAAGATAAGTCGTGCTTCCAGGTACCAACATAGATAAAGATGTAAACGGTTCTGATAATTATTGTCGAAGAGTAAACTAAACGAATAAGAATTAGTGGAATGTGAATTGCAAATCACAGTGTTGTATTAGGTAGGTTAGTACTACTAAAATATACGAGTTTAGTTTGGAGACTGATGAAATACTTGTATACTTATTATGAAAGTAACAGGTCTAAAATATAAGTTTTAAAAGTATTTGTGTATCCGGGTTTAGGGGCAGGTGTGAGTCCGACATCTCAGTCACTCCCCGGCGGGTGGGTATTCACAACGGATTTCCACTTCGATAACACAGTTACAATATAACAGTTCCAATAACAAATATTTTTTGAAAATTGTTTGTTGAAATAAGTGAAATATACATACATACACTTCAGACCTGTCTCCCAAAGGGGTAGGCATTTGTCCCGGTCCTGACATAAAGAATAATAATTAAAAAACTCACCCGGCTCCTTACATCACCCATATAAATCTCTTTCGTTAATCGACTTTCATTCATCCTCCCAAACCACCAAAGCATGCCATTTTCACTTACTACATCTTATTTCAAACTGCAACGTTATCTTATCACACTGCCCCTTATTCTGTCATTCAATATGACTCCTTTCATGCTCCGCAATGACCACATTTCTACGGCAATGACTTTTATGTTTCTTCTGCCATACCCAACCCAACCAACGTACTTTAAGTGCCAGAGTGAAAGTTGGATATGGTGCCAGGTTAAATACTTTGCAAATATGATTCATAGATAGTAATAATTACAGAAACACGGTAAATAAAAAATACTGCTAATTATGCCATGACAAAGATATCGAAAGAAGAGTGAGTGCGGGTAATAAGGTACGGTGCCCTTCGCAGTGTTATGGAGAGCCAATACATGTCGAAAAAGGCAAGTTTGGCTGTCCGTGACGCTGTACTGGCACCTACCTTAATGTACGGGAGTGAAAGTTGTGTATGGCAGAAGAAGCATAAAAGTAAAGTCAATGCCGTAGAAATGCGGTCATTGCGGAGCATGAAAGGCGTGACATTGAATGACAGGATAAGGAATAGTGTGATAAAGGAAAGTTGCGGTTTGAAGGAAGACGTAGTGACCAAGATTGAAAAGGGCATGCTTCGGTGGTTTGGGCATATGGAGAGAATGGATGAAAGTCGATTGACGAAAGAGATTTATATGGGTGATGTAATATGCCGGGTGAGTAGAGGTCGCCCCAGAAGGACATATACAGACCAGATTATTGATGTCCTGGTCGAAGGTGGCGTGAAAAGTACTCGAAACCGAAGGTCATGTATGAAAAGATGCATGAATGGAGATGAAGCGAAAGGGGTATGTCAGGACCGTGACAAATGGGATCTGTAGTCTCTACCTACCCCTCTGGGAGACAGGCGTGAAGTGTATGTATGTATGCCATAAAATGTAATTACCAACAATGACCTTATAAGGTGCCTACTTACCCGGGTATAAATATCATCAAGAGTAAAACAAATAGTAGGTGTACAATGCAGGGTGGAATTTTGTAATACCATCTGAAGGCATAGTACCTAATCTCATGTATACCTAATGCTAGAATTGAAAAACTCACTGGCTGCTTTGATCGATAGGGTCCAGAATCGCAACTACCTGTGTATTTGTTGATATCTTCATTACATAACGTAAATAGGACATCGTCGTATAGCAACTGATGGAGTGTGTATAACAAGCAATACTACAAAGTTTTGACAAAATTCGTTCAGTGCATTTTACGTAAAACAAAGGGAAGCATCCAGACATCCAACAAAATTACGCACTTATATTGTTGGTAGGATGGGGTTTAAAGTAACATTATGAAGTAAAAGGGACCCTGGGCCTCTCAGACCCAATACGACTAGACTTGCAAAGCATGCCAATATCAGTACTGTCTTATTACATTTGAAATCAGGAAGGGACACAAAATATTATCTGTTACTCTCTCACAGCCATTTGTTTGTCTCGTTTTATTCTAAACGTCAGGTTTGGATTGCAAGTTTACTTGGTTTTGGTCTGAGCAAAGTCTGATGCGTATACGGACAGTTCCACCGGGAGAATAGTCGCATGAGAGAATATTCGGGAGTAAAATATTCTTAATATTACCGAACCTCGAGTAATTGGCGCCTCCAAACACAACAGGCACGGCGCTATGCTGCAGCGCGTGCAACAGCTTCTCAGTCACATAGTCCTCACTGAACGAGTTCTCTAACGAGAAATAAAAATAGTAATCTCTTTCTATCTTGTCCAAACACTGGTCCATGTGTTCGCGAGGACACACTAGAGTACCGCACTTGCCGAACACGTCCACAGTCAAATTGAACGGCTGAAGTTCAGCCTGCACTTGTTGCACAAACTCCTGTCTCTTGCTCGGAGCCTTGCAGTTAGACACAATCCACGCCGCGGCTTTCGTTTTGGTTCCAAGTTTAGCTTTCGAGACGTCATCGACGTCTTCCATGTCCCTTACCGATATCCAGGTCATGTCGATCCTGGGGCCGATGACGTCACCGTGCTTGTCTCGCACCACGATGTAACCAAAGGGCTCGTCGGAGATCAGTTTGTACGTCCAGGTCCAGTTAAAGTAACCGTCGAACCGTCTGTCGCACGCCGGGTAGTAGTGCGACGACTCTAAGCTCACAAACACGTACTTCTGCTTCAACGACCTTCGGTTGGGGAAATCATTTATTCCTATAACTTGAGGTCCATGGAAAGCAATGACGTGATAAGCCGTGATGTCCGGCAGCAGTTTCCTATTAGCAGTTACGTAGCAATTTTGATACGTACAATTTCTTCGGACGAACGTTTCGTTCCCTTTGCCCATGTAGACAAAAGGTATTGTGTTCGGTAAAATCCATTGGAGTATGAATTTTAACTTTTGAACATTGTGTGTCTTGTACAGTTGGAGCTGTTCGTTTCTCAAGTTTTCTATTGTGATTTGTTCGTTGGCATCGTGTATAGAAAAACATAGGTACGTGAATAGTACAGCAAATGCACAGATGTAGTATAATAATATGGTCCCATTCCTGGCGCCGAAGGGCATTTCCAGTGAGCGCAAGCGACCTCTACCGATCAGACTGGTACTTCACTGCTAGCGCATTAACAAAGGGCACTGATGAGCACCTCACACACACACACACACTTAATAGTTTGCTTATGACAAATTTATACGTTTCATAATCACCAAGGTCGACGGCGTGCAGTGTAGGAACAATCACTTGATATTTTGAATAGGTATACGTACCTATGTACTATGTTACGCGTTGTCTACATGTACTAGTAGAGGAGTACAGAGATGGTGATCGGACCCTATTTCAGCTCGCTGACAGATGATAGGTGACAGGTCACCGGTGACAAGCGGTAAGTACCATAAAACGGGCGACAGGCAAATTTCGACAGGTGACTCAATGAGGAATTTTCAGGGCCTCTGGCCCTGAAAATTCTCTTAGTTATGACAGATGGCGCTGGTTGTATTTGGGGGACAAAATGTCAACGAAATTACTAACTTCAAGCAGTCCGTATTGAAGGCGACAGTAATTTTTTTTATTGTTTGTCTACATGTTACAAAAGTGTCTGAAGTCTAAATAACTCACCCAAATAATAAATAACGCACTAAAATATAACTGACAGAAGTCCGCCTGGATATCTACTAGCGACATTTAGATAAGAAACTTTTGGAGTTCGAAAGTTCGCCATAGAATTTTAAAACTTTTTGTATGAAAATATGCCAATTCAAGAAGTAATACGTTTCACAATTATTATTATGATATTATAAATGGGAAAGTTTGGATGGATGTTTGTCGTTCTTTCCCGCGGAAAGTACTGGACTAATTTTGATGTAACTTTGCACTGTAGCTATTACGTAATTTAAATAGGATATTTAATGTAGACGAATGTTGCCCTTTATTTGGTTTCCTACATAAGTTTCATGCAGTGGGAATTAATCATTCTTAATTAAAGTGTACATAGACCTTAGACATTACCACGATTAGAAACAACCCGGCGTTAATAAAAAAAAATAACAAAACTTTATAGACCATTTTACCGATAGAAATTTCTCCCATCACTGCTAAACGCATGACCGTAGACGGAACCTACTAACTATCGATTCGAAAACTATCTAAGTTTACTTACCCGACTCTTCATGGATCGTTACATGTGTAAAGCCCGTGTTTTTTTGTAAACAAAGGTTCGGTTTCAAGATCGTAGCAGGTATAGTAGAAAGCAGGACACAATCCATGACACAAACAACAATTTCCTGCTGAAACCTACGAACTATTAAAACGAGCTTAGCTACTCCTCTAAAAAAACTAAGTCTTCCACGACTTTTTCAACATTATCACACTTGCTTCATTAATTTTTGCATTTCAATTTCCTATTTTTCGTAATTATGGTTATTATTTACTTATACATATTTGTTTATCTTTGATTTGTCAAAATTGTCGCTGTTGTCAAATCAAACAACATGGCCATTGTCTATGGTCCAAAGGATCATTCACATGGTAGGTAAGTTATTAAGTCGTTTAATCAATATTGCCCATATCGACGCTGTTCGTCGCTAAGAGTCCATGTACATTAGAAGATTTTCTCGTACGATCGAAGGGCGAACTTGCCATGCAAATATCGCTTAAAGACGAATCTTCTTACTAGGTTAACAGCGGAGACAGTGTCAAAAACTCACATCCTAAAATCGTATACGAGTTTTGAAAGGCGAGTTCTTCCATATGAGTCTCGCATTGTTTGTTTAAAGTAAGCCTCCTCTTATAAAGTATTTTTCTTCTGCTGTCATATCTTATTCGCTACTTTTTTCCTAGCCTGCGTCATATCCATCCCCTTTTCCCCTTCTCCACTAGTGGAGACAAGGGGAAATTGTTGGTGGCGTTGGCTCCAACAGTCGGTGGAGACACAGCACCATTTGATTTACCTATTTATTAATATTTTAAGTGTACTTGGCTCCACCGAGCTTCTTCACATTAAAAATGTAACCTTTTTTTGAAATCATTTATTTATAACAACAAACTTATATTCTACCCATATTACCTTCCTAGTTTATTTTTTTAAGTACCTACTTGTGGTATCGTTTAGCCATAAGTAATAGAAATATGTATTATGTCAATGTCAAACAATCTCTGAATTTTAAGCTGAATAAAGCGAAACATTTGCTTCGATATTTTATTACAATTAATTCAGCTTAAATATGTATCTTTAAAGCAAAATTACTGAATCAAGTAGCAGTGTAACCAGTTTGGCGATATCGCGATTCTTGCGCCCAGACCGCTTGGACACTGAACCTGATGATGCCGCTACGGAGTTGAAGTGGGCACACTGGTACTACACATTCAAGAATTTCGTAGCACAAGAATGTAAACTACATAAATATGACGAGGATGCAAAATTACATATGCTAATCAATCATTTGTCGCCGACAGTTTTCTCCCTGATTCGGGACTGCGACACCTATCTGAAGGCCATACAAGTTTTATCAACTACCTACGCCAAGCCGAAAAATGAGATCCATGCACTTTATACTTTATCATCAAGGAAACAACAATACAGTGAGTCGGTTGCTGATTATTTGCGAGCCCATAAAGTATTAGCTCATGATTGTGACTTTAGAAATGTTACTAGTGAAGAATACCGAAATGAGTACATCCGCGATGCATTCATAGCTGGAATTTCTAGCAACAACATTCGCCAAAGGTTATTAGAAAACCTCGCGCTGACTCTTGCCAATGCTCAAAATAAAGCTATAGCTATGGAGACGGCCGAGAAGAATTCATTATCATATTAATCCTCCACTCCGAATCCGATACAAATAATTGCCATACTAACCCCAAACAATAGACCGCATACACGTATCTCAACTCCACCCACAAATCAAGCAAGTCAACTGTCTCAGCGACGCAGTTACTTTTTCTGTGGGAGTAATACTTTACATCAGAGACCACGATGTCCTGCTTTCAATTCGATCTGCCAATTGTGCTCGAAGAAGGGCCACTTTGCAAACGTATGCAAAAGTCAGCGAGTGAACTCCATGACAGTCGAACCGTCAGAAACTACTGTGCCAGACATGCATACGAACTCTGCCATCTCTGCTGCCTCTCCATCAAGCCTAAGGAAATCATGCCCAGAAGGGGGAGAGTTGCTCATGCCCCAGAAGGGGGAGAGTTGGCAACAAAACAGGGACGGATAAAGATAATTTGTATGGAGTCAAGAAAACGTGTGCATTGAAAAGAGGCAAAAGCAAGTAAATCTCGTACGTCTCCAGAGAATGGCCCGTACGCCGAGAGGCAGGTAGGGCTTGGGTGGTGGTGGGATTATCCCTGAGAAAAAAAAGCCTAAGGAAAGCTACCTTAATTGTTACTGTCAACGGGTTTAAAGCTGATGCTCTCGTAGATACTGGGAGTTCAGCGAGCTTTATCGACCAGAAACTAGCGAAGATGATACATTTGAAAATAAATCCCTGCAAGGAAACTATTTCTCTAGCGAAAAATGGTTGCTAAGGATGGACTATGTTTTACTAAAATGGCTATAACTTTAGTGTTAATGGGGCTAGAGGATAAAATTGATATTTTGCGAAGGTACCAACTATAGGATAACTGATTCACACCTATTTCCTCCCCAAAGTTGCCGTAACTTGGCTAACTCCACAATGGTCCAGCCATCCTGACGTCAAATGGCGGGCCACTTGTAAATGCTATTTATTCTCTTTTTACGGAGGTACAAACTATTCTACGGTAGGTACTAACTAGTACCATGCTGGTACTAACTTTTCGTGTAAGTAATCACTGAAAAATGCAACATGGTCCAGCCATCATGACGCACACTAGCGACGCAGAACGCAGGCACCCCGCAATAGAAAAAGAAGCGTGTGCCGTGGTTGAATCCTTACGGAAGTGGCGTCATTACCTGACCGGACGACAGTTGATACTAATAACCGATCAAAAATCCGTGTCATTTATGTTCGATCAAAAGCATTCCAGCAAAATAAAAAATGAAAAGATATGAATGTAGATGAAGCGAAAGGGGTTCAGTACCGTGACAAATGGAGATCTGTAGTCTCTGCCTACCCCTCTGGGAGACAAGCGTGAAGTATATGTATGTATGTATGAAAAGATATGATGGAGATTAGAGTTATCATGCTACAAATACGACATAATATATCGCCCAGGTAAAGAGAATACTGTTGCTGATGCAGTGTCAAGGGTGTGTGCGTCGACTGAGATGAACAGGCTTGATTGCACAATCGCCTTTGTCACCCAGGCATAGGCATAGCTCGAATGACGCACTGGGTTCGCTCCAAGAATCAATGGTTATTGTGGTATTTTCTGAAGATATAGACCATTTTAAGAAACTGAATTGAATATTTTTGTGTAAAATTGTCTAATTACATTTTAATTAATTTTTAAAACTTAGACCGGAAATACGTCATCATTGCGTTGAAAGAACACCGTCACCGTCGCCACAAAAAATAACATGATTGCCATATGATGATTGACACATCTACAAAATGACAGTGAACTGTCAACCTTAAGTACCATTATTCATACAATCATTGTTTATTTTGTGCGTTTCGCTACCTGTATTACAAATAATTATGGCAACATATTGTTTACATAGACCTAATCACAACTTACTCACAATTAGTAATATTACACTTCGAGCATCACTTTTATAATAGTTATCTAACTACCTGGATGTAGGTTATTGTTTAATAAGAACAATTAATATCCTAAACATTTTCCGCCCGACACCATTTTTCTCGCAGATCTTCGCGAACCCGAATGAATATCTTATTCGGACAATTTTTTGTATTCCCTGTATGAACAGGTGGGAATAAAACATTGCTTCATTTAGCGTCGAAATAATATTACGTAAACAAGAACCGAATAAAATAGGTAGGTTTTCAAAATATTTCCAGTTTGTTTTGTTACTCCCTTTTGTCACAGCTTTCACACCACAAACTTTAATCATACTTGACACTTCAGTTACTTTTTTTGCTTTGGAATACATTCCTATAGGCCGAGCGATGACGTCATAGTTTCAAAATAAAGGTTTAACTCAAGTTAAAAATAATTTCAATCCTTGGGTAATTTACGGTATTTCTAGAAATGGTTTTCGATTTGGACATCTTGACAAAATTATGAACAATCCCCATTGTCATATTTTTCGGCAATTAGCCATGTACCTCAAATCTTCAGTGGTACTTTTTTCTGCCTTTTTGTATAGGATTAAGCATAATTTTCAAATGTTACTATGAGAACCCCTACATGAAAGTGAATATTTGTCGAGTTATTGAATTTCAAACTTAATTTTTCGACATACAGTGCATAATGGCTCTAAGATGTAATATCTTGTACCTACAAGAAATAAATGATATCAATTAAGATTGGCGTTTGATTGTCAAGGTATTTGTGAAAATAATAATACTTCAATGAAATCCATCTCTGGCTCTCTGCAAGTCTTCCGCAAGGTTTGTTTTTGTGTACAGAGACGAGACAGAGACGTTATAGTCGTTATTTACTTGATTGACGGAAGATTTGACGTATAGTTGTATTGATTTGATAATATTTTCACATTTGGTGGCGATAATAATAGTATTTTAAGCCATAACCAGTGTATGTAGAAAAATTAAGTTTGAAATTCAATAACTCGACAAATATTCACTTTCATGTAGGGGTTCTCATAGTAACATTTGAAAATAACGCTAATCCTATACGAAAAGGCAGAAAAAAGTACCACTTAAGATTTGAGGTACATGGCTAATTACCGTAGTATTCATAAAAAAAGTTAAAACGTTGACTAATTTGTTGACATATATCAACTTGGATTGGTTTGTTCGTATTTGGCGTACATTTGACCAGGTTATGAGACCTTTACTGACATGTACGTACACGTACCTACGTTACGTGCGCTAGAGCTGTTCAAACTTGTGGACAATTAATTTTTACACCACATTTTTCAGTCACATCTTATCGCAAAAAATGTATGCTACTAGTTCACATTCTTACCTGTGAAGATCGGTAGAGAGCTATGGAGTTTGATGCCTATCATCTGTTTAATGTTCGTAATCCTAGTGTGCTCTTTTTTGTTGAAAATTGATGAATGTTCGACTTGAACAAAACTTCAAGTTAAATTAAGATATTAATAGTTGTCCTTTTCATTGTACTGCAAAACGCTCATTTCTTGTGAATTTATCATAATGAGAAAATAATGGAAAGGAATACCCTGGATACGAAAGTGTAAATTAGTGGTTGGTTGGGTGGTCGCCTACCAAATATACCCTTTACTATAGTTGACCTTGTCCATCGAAACTTCGACTATCAAGCTTGAAAAGATCAAGGAAGCTTAATCATTTACTACTTTGATGCTTCTTTCTACCCTCTATTAGATATTATAAATGTAACTATACCAGTACAGGATACACTTAGCAATAAAACAGCCAATCACTGACCTACTAAATAGCCTTCACCTACACTGATTAACAGTTTTGATTGCCATTTTAAAAATAATTACATTACGAGAAACCGAAAGTGAAGAAGTTAACCTTTCATAATGAACTAAATATTTGCATTCAAGTAAAATCAAAATGAAATGCTGTGCCTGCTGCCTCTGGCCCAATTCATTGTGATGAGGAATACGAACCTGGAGTAATTGGCGGCTCCGAACACAACCGGCACAGCACTATGCTGCAGCGCGTGCAACAGCTTCTCAGTCACATAGTCCTCACTGAACGAGTTCTCCAATGAAAAATAAAAATAGTAGTCACTTTCTATCTTGTCAAAGCACTCGTCCATATGTTCAGGACACACTAGAGTACCGCACTTGCCGAACACGTCCACAGTCAAATTAAACGGCTGAAGTTCAGCCTGCACTTGTTGCACAAACTTCTGTCTTTTGCTTAGAGCGTTGCAATTCGACACAATCCACGCCGCGGCTTTCGTTTTGGTTCCAAGTTTAGCTTTTGAGATGTCATCAACGTCCTCCATGTCCCCTGCGGGTATCCAGGTCATATCAGTCCTGGGGCCGATGACGTCACCGTGCTTGTCCCGCACCACGATGTAGCCGTAGAGCCCGTCGGAGGTCAGTTTGTACGTCCAGGTCCAGTTGAAATACCCGTCGAACCGTCTGTCGCACGCCGGGTAGTAGTGCGACGACTCTATGCTCGCAAACACGTACTTTTGCTTCACCGACCTCCGCTTGGGGAAGTCTTTTATTCTAATAACTTCAGGTCCATGGAAAGCTATGACGTGATAATCCGTGATATCCGGCAGCAGTTTCCTATCAGCAGTTACGTAGCAATTTTGATACGTACAATTTCTTCGGACGAACGTTTCGTTCCCTTTGCCCATGTAGACAAAAGGTATTGTGTTCGGTAAAGTCCATTGGAGGATGAATTTTAACTTTCGAACATTGTTTGCATTGTACAGTTCGAGCTGTTCGTTTTTCAGGTTTTCTATTGTGATTTGTTCGTTGGCATTGTGTATAGAAAAATATAGGTACGTGAATAGTACAGCAAAGGCGCAGATGTAGAATAATTTGGTCCCTTTCCTGGCGCCGAGGGCCATATTACAGTGAGCGCATGCGGCGGGCGCGTGCGGCGGTGAGGCCTCTACCTATCAGACTGCTACTCCATTGCTAGCGCAAAGGGCATGTTATCACTGATGAACACCTTTCATACCAATCACTTGATAATTTGCTTATGACAAATTTATACGTTGGCTCATTCGCGAGGTCGACGGCGTCCAGGAACAATCACTTGATATTTCGATTAGGTATCTACGATGTTATCTACGTGTACTAGTAAAGTAATATTTCGCGATTTTTTTATGAATCGTTTGTGATAATGACTGTTCCTTTAAATTCTTATTTATTTTATTTGAGCAAGATAATAAATTACAGAGATAGTGATTGACAGAGCGTTGAAATAGGATGATACGTTACAAGCGACAAGTCCCTTGAAACAGGAAAAATAGTCATATCATGAAGAATAGTTGAAAATGCCCTTGGATCATTAAGAGAAATTTCGTAACTTTCAAACAGAAATTAAGCGAAGATACGTAAATAACTCAGCCAATATTTGAAAATTAATAGGGCCTCTTATGTTTCATATCAGTGTGCTAAACTTACTCATGGCGCTAAGGAATAGTTTTTTGCTCATTGGTAAAAGGTTTTTGTCTTTCAGCCCTAAAAAAATACTCATTTTTATACGTCGTTACAGTAAAAACTAAAAAATATGGTAATAAATAATTACAAATTTAAAAACTACGGTACATAACCTTATTGGTCGAATGAGGAATTTTCAAGACAAGATTAATGTAAAAGCAGACAGTTCATACGCTAACCGTAGATAAGAGAAACAACATCAATCATGACTATTCGACAATGTATGATAATTGTCAAATAGTCATAGGATCGGATAACAGAAGTGTGTCAATTGAATTATAAATGGTTGGTTCGCTGGGTATATATTGTAAAAAATCTGTTTATTTTAGCCTAAGTCTCATTTTTTGGCAAATCAATTTATTCAAACAATTTCCACGCAGAACATTTATTTAATCACATTCAAGAACAATGAACCATTCGATTATGTGAAATAACATTAACCTATTAATGACCAGAAGAATACTCTTTAATTGGTTTGACTTTTATTACCAAGTAATAGAGTTTGAAATAAGGTGTCAGTCTCCCAGTACTGTGGGTGCTAATGGGTCTATGGGTAATCATAACAATTGCCATATTCGACAATAATAATTATTGTTTCATACATTACAGTTGTAATGTTTTCAATGTTTTTCCGCACTCTTAAAGGTGGGTGAAATAGGGCCCTAATATGTGGTTCTAGGTCGAAATTGGTATAGGTAATATTTTTAAAGAAGTAGAATGTTGCGTGTTTGATTCCAATTTTAAATAGTTCCCAATTTTTCTGTTATCCGTGGACAATATTTTTTTTATCGCATCTATCCGTCACATCTTATCGCTACAACATGATATATAATAGCCCATATTTTTATGTGTAAACATAAGTCGTTGATTAGAAAGCCAATATAAAGCTATGGTTTTGCAGCCTATCAGCCGTTTAACGTTAATAATTGCAGTGTGCTCTTTCTTTGTTGAATAATCCTGGTCTTCCTTGATGTCCTTTTCATCATACTGCAATAAAGTACCTAGTTACTCAAGGTACACTGAGCAATAAAACAACCAATCACTCACCGGTTAAATAGCCTTCACCTACGCTGATTAACTGATTTGATTGCCTTTTTAAAAGTATTTACGCTAGGAAAAACCATGAGTTAACCGCTCATAATGAACATTGCACAGCAATAAAACTGAATAGGTATCATTGTATTCTAGTAAAATCATGCAGTGAATGTTGCATATACTACGTCCGAATTCATTGTCAAAAAACAACAAACCTGGAGTAATTGGCGGCTCCGAACACAACCGGCACAGCACTATGCTGCAGCGCGTGCAACAGCTTCTCAGTCACATAGTCCTCACTGAACGAGTTCTCCAACGAGAAATAAAAATAGTAGTCACTTTCTATCTTGTCCAAACACTGGTCCATGTGTTCGGAAGGACACACTAGAGTACCGCACTTTCCGAACACGTCCACAGTCAAATTGAACGGCTGAAGTTCAGCTCGAACTTGTTGCACAAACTCCTGTCTCTTGCTCAGAGCGTTGCAGTTCGACACGATCCACGCTGCGGCTTTAGTTTTGGTACCAAGATCGGCTTTCGTGACGTCATCGACGTCTTCCATGTCCCCTGCGGGTATCCAGGTCATGTCAGTCCTGGGGCCGATGACGTCACCGTGCTTGTCCCGCACGACGATGTAGCCGAAGGGCTCGTCCGAGGTCAGTTTGTACGTCCAGGTCCAGTTAAAGTAACCGTCGAACCTTCTGTTGCACGCCGGGTAGTAGTGCGACGACTCTATGCTCGCAAACACGTACTTTTGCTTCACCGACCTCCGCTTGGGGAAGTCTTTTATTCTTATAACTTCAGGACCATGGAAAGCTATGATGTGATAATCCGTGATGTCCGGCAACAGGTTTCTGTCGGCAGTCACGAAACAGTTTTGATATTCACAATTTCTTTTTACGAAATTTTCATTCCCTTTTCCCATATAGACAAAAGGTATAGTGTTCGGTAAAGTCCATTGGAGTATGTACTTCAGAGAATATAGTTTTAGCTGATGGTTTTGCTCTTCTTCAAGAGCTAACTTTTCTCCAGAGTTGTTTATAGCTAATATAAAATAAGTCATTAAAACACAACAGCTGGCGTAGAAGAACAGTTTAGTGCCTTTCCGAGTTGCAGCCACCATTTTGGTAACACATTTTACAATTAAACGTGCGATGCTGAAAGGTGCTTTGACTGAACTGAGATTATTTTGACTGATAATTCAAATCAGTTATGGCAGATTGTGTGTGGCTTTATCCTTATCACTGTTGCGTACATTTATGATGACGGAACGTTTTTTGTTTTACCAATATTCTGTCTGTTTTAATGAGTTAATCGTAGTATATGGCGTCCAGGTAACTGACGAATGATATTTCATTTTGAAATGAAGAAGAATACCTACCTACCTAAGTGACAGATTACCAACTGGAATGGTTCTGAAATGATTAGATCGAAGACAGCGACAGCGACAGTCTCCCTATTCCACACCTTTTTCTATTTTAAATGACGGACCAGGCGTATGCAATTTTATGTTAGCGGTAGGTACTAAAGTCTTAAATAAGGCTTATGGTATTCCTAAAATATGGGTTTATGTCTTGGCTGTGAAGTGCACTAAAGATGGACGAATGGGATACGCTGTCAAAGGCTTCTGAGTAGTCAACGAATGCAAAATACAAAGGTTTGTTGTATTCATTAGTTTTCTCAATAATCTGATTAGGTGTGTGGAGGTGGTCGGTAGTACGAAATTCGAAGCGAAAGCCAGCTTGATCTGGTGGTTGGTGTTTGTCGAGGATTTTGCAAAGTCGGTTTTGTTTCACTACAAAAAATATTTTACAGATATGTGAAATTAGACTAATACACAGTTGTTTATATCACTTTTGTCGCCTTTTTTGTGGAGAAAAATGATATTACAACGGCCAAATTGTGAAGCTAGGTAGTTTTCCAGTGTAAAGGATAACGTTGTACAGATTTGCGATTCGAGGAGGGAGGGGGTATTTCCGAATTTTGAGAATTCAGATGTGATTCCATCTTCGCCAGGACTCTTATTGTAGTGCAAGCTGTTTATGGCTTTATTTATTTCTGCCGGAGTTATAGGGGGGATGTCCTATTGATTAGGAGGAATAAAGGAGGTGGGTATTACACAGATTATTATTACAGATAAACATATTTATCTCTGAGAGGAGGTATCCACGTGCGAAAGGAAGTGTTGTTTTCGATTGTATTTTGAACCAATTATTTTGAAAAAGATATCCGCTTTTCTGATGCTACGCTTTGCGTTTTTATCAATAATACTGTAATGAGGCACGTTCCTACTTATTTTTGTATCTCTTTGTTTAGTTTTTTGTGGTTTCTACGCGGTTCTTCTATGCTTCGACTAGCTAATTTTGTTGCATTCTGTATGATCAAAAAATGAAAATAGGAATACTATACATTTGCGACGGCGAGTTAAAAAAGATACGAGTTGGGGAAGTGTCACGGTGAAAACATGATGTAATAGTCCACAGTGGACACGAGTTAGGAACGAGTCAATTTTAAAAGAGATACAAAGTAAAGAAATGGCAAGTTAAAACAGAGACAAGCTGGGAAAGTGACAAAAATAAAAAAAATGTTGAAGTTGTCCGGATGGACTGAAATGACGTCAAGTAATAACGGTAGTAATCATTATTTGTATAACTGCGTACAACTGATGATGTCATGTATAGTGGAGACAAAAATTTGTCCGCTAATCGCGATAACCCAATTCCATTTACTTTGATAACACCAATCATAACTTATATACATTTGAAAACGTTCCTACCAAAAGTTTAATGTATGTCTTCAGTGATTTTGCATGTCTTTAGCGATGATGAATGAGTGAGTGAGTGGTATGTTATTTATGTTTATTTATTACACGCAGGTGTCCCCATTTCAGTGGTACAAAGTTAAGGTTCACCTTTTTGGAGTTTTAGTAAGCATTCCGATTTTTTTCTTAAATAGAGTACACCATTGAAAAGGTAGGGTCATTCCCACTTTATCTTCTCAGTTTCTCTGTCCCACTTTTCCTAGAGAAGGAAAAGGACAAACAAAGTATTGTTGTTCAATAAAGTAAAGTATTGGTAATAAAGTATTGTTCTGTAGAACAAACGGAACTATCACTCTTGTAGTAAGAAGCACACTTGAAAATGTGTCCAAATTTGGAACGCGCCTGTGAGTGTGTTTATTAGTAGCGTTATTTCTTTCTGTGAGTTTACTAAATAACTAATTACATCTTCTGATGTTAATGTTTTCTAAAAAAGGAATCCACTATGGATTCTTTTTTTAGAAAAGGAACATATAAAGTTGAGTTAAGCGGACAAAATTATTTTTTCACCACGTCTTTGCATCACATCTTATCGCTCCATATTTGAGTTAATAGCCCACATTCTTACCTTTGAAGATAAGACGTTCATTAGCAGACCATTATAGAGCCTATAGCTTTCAAACTGTCAGCAGTTTAACGTTGGTAATTGCAGTCTGTTCTTGGATAAGGTGTTTTGTAGCTAACTTTATGCGTTCATAATTTTCATTTGGACTGAGAGCTCAAATGTTTGATGATCTTGTATCACCGCTATTGTTTCTTAGAAATTCGATAAAAAATATTAAAAACTTACGACATAAATTTAACATTTTCTAAAAACTTATATAAATAGTTATAGCCCAATGAAGGGTGCTCTCAGTTCAGACGCTAGAACAAATCTCGATAAGTATTTATTAGTATAATATTCTTTTTTATCAAATTACCAGAGACCGATAGAGGTACAAAATATATGACGGTATTATCGTATCCCAATAATATTACCAATTACAAACATTTAGCAGTATAATCAGCTATGCAACCCCTCTAGCCCCCTAGCAAAGCGTTCCAAGAAATCAATGACAATACTTAGAATTTACCTCCTATATATATACGTACATAATTACAATATACATTTATATCATAAACATACATGTACTATGCCACGCATAATGCCAATGAACGCATTACACCATCGCATCCAAGTAAATTTATGCAATACATGTCGTGACTTGATTGAGAAAAAAAACCAACCTAGAGTAATTGGCGGCTCCGAATACAACAGGCACGGCGCTATGCTGCAGCGCGTGCAACAGCTTCTCAGTCACATAGTCCTCACTGAATGAGTTCTCCAAAGAAAAGTAAAAGTAGTAGTATTTATCTATCTTGTCCAAACACTGTTCCATGTATTCGGGAGGACACACTAGAGTACCGCACTTGCCGAACACGTCCACAGTTAAATTGAACGGCTGAAGTTCAGCCTGCACTTGTCGCACAAACTCCTGTCTCAAGCTCAAAACGTCGCAGTTCGACACGATCCACGCAGCAGCTTTCGTTTTGGTCCCAAGTTTGGCTTTTGTGACATCATCGATGTACTCCATATCCTCAGTAGGTATCCAGGTCATGTCGGTCCTGGGGCCGATGACGTCACCACGCTGGTCTCGCACCACGATGTAGCCGTAGAGCCCGTCGGAGCTCAGTTTGTACGTCCAGGTCCAGTTGAAGTAACCGTCGAACCTTCTTTTGCACGTCGGGTAGTAGTGCGACGACTCTATGCTCGCAAACACGTACTTTTGCTTCACCGACCTCCGCTTGGGGAAGTTATTTATTCTTATAACTTCAGGACCATGGAAAGCTATGACGTGATAGTCTGTGAGATCGGGAAGCAGGTTTCTATCAGCAGTCACGAAACAGTTTTGGTATGCACAGTTTCTTTGCACGAAGTTTTCTTTCCCTTTTCCCATATACACAAAAGGCATAGTGTTTGGTGAAGTCCATTGAAGTATGTACTTTAGGGAATATAGTTTTATCTGATGGTTTTGCTCTGCTTCAAGAGCGCGCTCTTCTCCGGAATACTTAAAAGCCAGTATAAAACAAGTATTTAAAACACAACAGCTGGCATAGAAGCCCAGTTTAGTCATCGTTCGAGATTTTGCGACCATTTTGAAAGCACATTTTACAAGAATGTATGCTGAAAAATGCTTTAACTGAACTGCGATTATATTTACTAATGATTCGATCATCAGGCGAGTGTATGTATAATTCAAATCAGTTATGGTTCGATTGTAGGGTTTGAGATGACTTTCGCCACATATTAATAAAAGGTTGGAAGGAGTCCAACCGCTTATTAAACTTTTAACAGTTCTTATTAGTGGTGTGCTTCGCTCTATCTACGAGAACATTGATTGGATTTTTTCAAGGATTCGATTGTGAAAAACAAACGATATTTTAATTATTTCACCAGAACCTGCAAACTGGGCGAATGTCGTAGAAAGAACAAAAAGACTAATATTTTCTAGACTTATGTTACAGTCTGTAATATACAGACTAGAGAAATAATAATTAATTTAAATGAACATTCTAGTGATAGTTCTTTTGCGGATAAATCAGATGAGTCGTCTTAATACAAGATTTCATAAACTTTTTTAGTTTTTAGTGTGAATAACGTCGAGTACGGCCGAAGGAATATGTTATAATCTTTACATTTAGTAAACACTACTTATAGTGAAAAAAGACGTATCAAAGAAATATTGAGGTTTTTTTTTTTAATTTACGCCGAGTCGGTGATAAATTTTGCAACCTCATAGATGTGTAGCTGTGAAAAGTTTCATAAACGGTTTGAATTAGTATAGTGCAATTATTGCGTATACCAGGTATACCTATTGGCGGATTTTTTAATGTTTTTTTACCTGTTGTTACTACGCAGAGTCAACTAACTGTGACTAGAATGTAGTAGAAAGGGATCGAATGTTTCAAAGGCGTAAAGAAAAGATGGAAATATAATGAACTAGAGTCTTCAACTGCGCCCAATATGGAATGTTCTAGAAGTTACATACAAGTAGCTAGTGCCAAGTAAGTAGGTATAGGCCTATTATTGTTACTACTCTGGAGTTTCGATTGGAGAGCACTGGACATACTCGAATGTTCTAGATAGTGTACGATCTGTATATAAAGGGCGGCTTTTGATTTAGCGAGACAGTCTTAACTAGATACCGATATAAAGAAGATCAAGTAACAAGATTTGTGATGTGTTGTGTGGATATTGAATATTAACATTAGTAGATTCCAGTGGCGTGCACTGGCTTTTACGACAAGGTAGGCAGTAATCCCCACGGATTGACACATATGTATATACCTACCTATCTACTCAGCCACAAAACACGGGACCTTCGTTAGCCTATGTCGTGAGTACAACAAAAAAGATCTAGCAATAACTCTATTATTAGGCCGAAAAGCCAAAATACTAAGTGTCTTTTTGCCTATATGGTGTGCACGCCACTGGTAGATTCAGTGTAACGATTGTAATCAGTCTTTGTTTTATAGTTTTGAAATAAATTGTAACGCTTGATTGACGGAACATTGTGATTTTCTAATGGTACCTATCCTTCACGTACGTAATACTATAAATATAAATAAATATGCCGCGACATTTGTACACACGGTCATCTGACACCAAACTAGGATACCCTGTACTAAACACAGAGACTGATACACTTACATAAATACTTTTAAATACATACATAGATAAATAAAACCATCCAGACGCACAGAACAAATGCCTCAGCTCAACACTAAAGCATTATGTCCGTGGCGGGAATCGAACCCGCGACCGTCATCCTAGAGTTTGATGCCCTGACCACTTGTCCACGCCGGCCGTCGATGATATTTCTGTTTTCACGGGGCTTATTTTATACTAGTGGACGCCCCGCGATTTCATTCGCGCAATTTCAGTAATTTATGCAAAATACAACACCCACTATATAGCATCGCGTCCCACAGGATCGGGATAAAAAGTATCCTATGTCCGTCTCCTGGTTGTAAGCTACCGCCTGAATGATTTTCAGCCAAATCGGTTCACCCGTTCTTGAGTTATAAGTGGTGTAACTAACACGACTTTCTTTTACATATAAGA
>SJJU01004837.1:0-30182 GCA_012932125.1 Conopomorpha cramerella
GATGATGTTTTTATATGACAGATGGCGCTTACAAAGCTACAAAAGATTGAATTGATTAATACTTTATTATCATTTTCACAGCTAAAGACCGCACATAACCAGCCAGAAAGAAAACAAAGATAAAGCTATAGATTTATTTTTTTTGATTGACCGCACAATTTGAATCAACTCGTCGTTTATGTAATCGTTTGACATTATTTTTTTTTATCCTATTAGCCATTATTTTTTTATACTATCATTTGTCATATACACATCAAAAGTGTCTAGGGATCAAGTACATTTTAGAAGATTGCAATCCAGAATATATTTTACTAAAACCGAATTAATTCATAATTTATTCAAAATGTGGTGAAAAGTCATTGATACAGGCATGGGGAATTAGGTAGGAAACCAATCCAGAAGATTATATTTGATTTAAATAAATTAGATTTTAGAGCTAAAAATGTTTTTGATCCCTAGACACTTTTGATGTGTGTATATGGACTTAGCCTGAAATAAATTAAATTATTATTATTATAATCGTCCACAGATTTAATAGCACAGTCACCTCCAGCCACACGACGTCCACTGCTGGATGAGTGTCTCTCCCAATGATTTTCATGATCTTTTGGGTGGAAATGCCAATAATTGCCACGCTTGGCGCCCGCCAAGCGATAACCCGCCTGGGTTGGCGATCGCAGTGGTGTTGTCGTGTTACTCTTAGAGAGCGCTGCTGCCCGTACTGTGGAGAGCTCCCTCGGACGCCTCTTACGACCCCCACGACGGGAAAAGCTGGGTAGGGGTAGTGACACATGTATTCTATTCGCCGTCACCTCGGCTACAGCACAACGTAATATAATTTTAAATAAAAAGAACCGACTTCAACAGGTACCCACTGGTCGCCTTACGATTTTTTAAAGATTTTCTTGATCTATATGGTCTGCCATCATGAAAGCCTGATTTCCTCATCCTCATGAACCTTTGGAATATCTTCTTTCCAATAAAAAATAATTATCAAAATCGATTAATAAACGACGAATTTATCCCCGAACAAACATAAAATAAAATCATATTATATACCAGCTGTCTTGCGCAGTGTTACTCTTCTTTTTTCGTTCCCGTGGGAATTTGGGGATCAAATATAGGAGTAACATAGGCGGTTACTCAGGTATAATGAAGCTTTCCAACAGTGAAAGATTTTTTCAAATCTGTCCAGTAGTTTTGAAGCCTATTCAAGTCATACGAACTAAAACTAAAACCTTTCCTCTTTATAATATTGGTATAGACATACGGCTGAATCGAGTCGCCTTTTTTGAAGTCGCTTTAAAATAGGTAGGTCCTTGTAAAATGAAGAGGTTTCTAAAAAAATCTGTCTAAAATAGCGGGTCTGTCTTCGGAATCGTTCTTATATGTAAAAAAAAAACTAAACTGCTTTTCCTATTGTCAATGTTACATTTGTACATAGTGTGCAATAAAAAATGTTATTTCATAGATATCAGTATCTTATATTAACTTCAACATCCTTTGTATTACGGCCAAAGGATATCTTTAAGGAAATCCTTTCTCAGCGAAATCTCTATAATCTTACACATAAAAATTTACCCCATTTGCTAAAGTTCACAAATAATAGTAGTAGTGAATATCACTACATGAGAAAATTTCAGACACAATAACATTTTTAAAGAATTGCGTAGGTACGCAGTTTCGGAAATTTTCGCGTTAATTACTCCTGACTCTGCGCAACACAGTGCAATACTTAATGTGACTCATGTTTATGCAGATGCACGGATACATTATGTCTGATTGGTATTAATCATTGTGAAATAAGATATTTTCTTACTAAAATACTGCAATACCTGACAATGCTTCTTATAATTTTGCAGATTATACGTAACAATATCGCGCATACCATTAGTCAAAGTCAAAATTTCTTTATTTCATCGTTATAAGTGCTATAACATACAGATATACAGTAGCATAACACAAATCTTGATGAACGTCATTTATGACTTTAAAAATAAAAGTAATCGTCCTCGGTTCGAATTAATTTCTTTTACTGGCCAGAAGAGCAGGGAAGAAACTGTCATATTTTCAAATCGCCAAAGCTTACTGCTAAGTATACTTAACATAAATATGACTTAATACCAATTTAACAAATGCTTGATGGCCGGATACATTCCTTTGCGTTCGACATACTATATCGAATCAAAATAAGAATATTTATTTCGAATAAGTATAATTTTTCCGTGCAATGAAAAAAAATGTTTTCTTATATTCTTCTCTTCCCAATAACAAAACACTACAAAGAAATCCGTCAAACCCTTGGACGCCCGTGATACCGTGAGCGGGGAAAATATTAGTTTCTAGATATAATTTATTGAGAATTCTTTGAAATCACGTTATTGAATACGACAAATGAGCGATCAAAAGAATCTCTACTCATAGAGTAGTAATTGAAAAACAAACTAACGTCTGTTTGTCCTTCAAGCAATCAATCTCCCACTGAGTTCGTGGTTTTCGTTGCGTTTATGTTTTTTATTTGCTAAAGGAATCCTTGGCTTTGTGTGTAACCCTACAAAAGAGTGATTTTAGAGGAAACTTTATATGGATGATACATAAATATAGTAGCAGAGAAACACTGTTAATATTATAATCTATATTGGGAAACAACGTTTCCCGGGTCAGCTACTTTATATTGATGATTATAAAAGACTGTCGTTCGTCCTAAGAGCCCTTCACGTTTTACCGAAAGAATCTGTTGAGACGACAATATTTTCAATTTTGGGTAACTAATAATGCTTTGTTTTAGTCATATTGGTAGATAATAACATACTTACAACTATTTGGACGCGAAAAATCAACCGGACAATCATGTATGGAAAGAATTGTATGGATAGATATTTGGAACGAATAAACTAAAAACTGCTGGAAGGATTTCGATAATTCCTTCACCATTATAATGCTACATTATTCCTGAGTAACATGGGCAATATATCATCCCGAATTTCCCACGGGAACGAAGAAATACACCGCGATGTACAGCTCGTTTTTTATAAGGCATATGTTTCACTATGTACACAAAACCAATCAATATCGCCAGCCAATCGACGCCCGCCATAGCCTTGTCCGTGATAACTGTTAACACATTGTAAACAAAGCATCTGTTTCAGCTTACGAAGGTTTGCAGTAGTGATGCACGTGCTAATAGGAAAATACCATTTCAACATACATACACACAACGTAAATAAACCCACGCCAACAATGCCTGGACAGAGCCTTTGAAGACTGTTTAGATCACTTTTATTTTAACCTAAAAGAATAGCTAAGGCTGAATACTGCTGACTTTGTCAAACCTTGCCTCTTTTCAACGCACGCGTTTGACTGCATACAAATAATCTTTGTCCATCCTGCTTTGACTGTCCCTTTTTGGGAATTGACGACTACATTACGGAGACTTCGCGACGGGTTTTCGTTGCGTCTTCAGTAGTTCACAGGCTTCACATGTGTTTCGTTCTGTATGCCAGCGATTAAAACTCGCGCGAGCGTTCATAGTACCCTCGACTGCTTACAAGACCAAATATATAAGTCTACCATGTGATAGGTGGACAGGTATGGGCTGATGATGATGATGATGTGATAGGTTAGCCGTATGGTATCGGCGAATAGAATACATGTGTCAACAACCCAACTCAACTTTTCCCGTCGTAGGGGTCGTAAGAGGCGACCTAGGGAACTCTTGAGAAAACGGTCAGCAGATTTAAACCACTACACCACTGCGATTGCCTACCGCCTGCCAAGCGTGGCGATTATTGGCATTTCCACCCCAATTGATAATGGAAATCATGGGAGGAGGCCCTCGTCCAGCAGTGGACGTCATTTGGTTACTGACGATGTCATAGGGAATGTTTTAAGCAGTTTGTTAGTAAGTTGGTAGTCTTACCGGCAAGTGACCCTGGTAGGCGCGGCGCAGGCTGCCGGCGGCACGATGATGCGTACGCCGCCTCGCCGCTTCGCCTTCATGGCGCCGCCGCGCGCGTCCACCACGAACGCCACGAGGAACCTGGGACAAGGGGCACGGGTGAAGAACAGGCTAAGAAGTGACTATATTTATAATGTAACTTGAAAGAAAAACGAACTGACTTCAACGTGTACCTACCAGATGTCCCTACGATGTTTGAAAGTTCCCTTCTATTTATGAGGTCTATTCCATTATAACATCCTAATTTCCTTATTATGGCTCTACCTTTAAAATATCAACTAAAAAGCATCACAATCGTTTTATAAACAACGAAGTTATCCGAAAAAAAAACATACTAAGTACATTGAGAAACCTTCTTCTTTGAAGTCGGTTAATAAAGAAGTAGGTAAAAAGCATTGTTTGCTTTTAAACTACTGTTCCCGATAATTTAATGTTGAATCAATTTGACAACATAATCAAATAAGTCGATTGACTAAACCTCTTAACATCGGCCAATATGTCAATCATTGATATCAAACTAACCACATCTCACTAAAATTGAACTGTTGTGGTCGCTTTGCGACGTACACAGATCGTGTTTTCTTTCAGCGGACACAATTCGGAATTTTCCATGACGTTTGATTGACAGATTGACGTCCCTATTTATGTAATTCACGTCAAACTCTCCACACAAAAAAGAAGGCATTATTGACAGGCACATGGACTGTGTCTGTCAAATAAACGTCATTATTGGGTGTGCCTTCCGCGAATGACAAGGTTGAAGAGTAGGGTGGTTCAAAGAGTATGTTTACCCGATGTCGAGGGGCCTCCGGTCGACGGTGGCTGCTCGGCTGTCATTGTTCGAGGGCCACAGGTGCGGGTGCGCGTTGCTGTGGTCCGCGGACGCGCCCCGCTGCAGCGTGCCCACCTCAGTCTTCATGTAGCGGTATTGCTGTTGCTGCTGGATCGGACACTCCACTTCGCCTGCGACAAGACAAGCAATCACTGTAGTTACACGTTTAAAGACGCTTTGGACTTTCATGCGTACCACCTTCGGTCTGCCTGTTTTCCACCAAAATGTATGGAATTCGATGTACTTCTGGACCCAACCAAAAAAAGTCAGAATTTTGCTGCTAATCTAACAGTTTAGATCCGAAAATACGTATTTTCGGACACGAAATATTATCTGTCATAATATTTTCTCAGGAGTGAATCTCTTGCATGTCGTCCATACTGATGTCTCGTTTTATTCTAAACGTCAGTTGTTTTTCGTCTAAGATACTTGCCATTATCTCTATCTTTGGGAAATGTCTACAAAACGAGAGTTCTTAGGTCGGTTTGTATGCTTTATTTTTATAAGTATACTTAGATACTTATTAGAGATTTTTATACACGTCTTCCTATCATTACTGTTAATTTTCTAATTTCCAAAAGTACCAAGCTCCGACGTTTTCAGCATCATCAGTAAGCATAAAAATAATTGCTGCCTTTGTAACGCAAACATAATCTAACTTATATTTCTTTTGTCAAGATTCGAATTAACCAAATAACAGTAACGAAAATTGCTATAGAACTGGACAGGGTCATCAACACAAAAGAGTTTTGCATTTGAGCTCTGGTCTCGGTGTCGTTTCGTACAAACCGAGGTCCATTAATCCAGTGGTCATGCCCCTTACAATTGGAGCTCGACATTGGCGCTGTAGTGCAGTAATGACACAACACACGGAACGTCGCATTAATACCATTTTAATGGCACCGATTTGTATCAAACAGCTGTGCAGACTTGCAATACAATTTCACGTGGGTTAGGTAGGTACATAATACACGCATACCACTGGTTTATTATAATTACTATGGAAAATGTCGGTAGCAAAAAAGTTGTCTACGTTGTAAAGGAAGCCTTTAAGATTGTTTTTTCTTTTATAACAGAGCTCGACTCAAAGCAAGAACGCGTGGGTATAATCTGTTGAGAGATTCTTTTTGCTTTTTTTATTTATGTATTCTCCAAAGGGAGAAAAGATTATACGATACTCATATATCATCGTCGTGGAAACAACGTCTTTCCAAGTATTAGGTACTTGATCGAAAAATAAGTTTTTAAATGAAAACATAGTATAAAACAAAGTCGCCGCCCGCTGTCTGTCCTTATGTATGCTTAGATCTTCAAAACGCAACGGATTTTAATGCGGTATTCTTTAGTACATAGAGTGATTCTTGAGGAAGGTTTATATTTATATTGCCGCCAAAACCCTAGGCAAAACAACGTTTGCCGGGTCAGTTAGTTAGAAATATAATAAGGAATATAAATTATAGTTAACGTTAAGTATTAATTAATTTGCTTACCTCCTTCGTCCTCGGAATCGCTCATAAAAGTGTCCTGCATCAACTCTGGCGCAGCCACTCTGTATTTACCCTCTAGGCCGCCTGTAACAAATAAAAAATAAAAACTTAATTATGTCCCATATCAAAAAATAGGTGACCTTTGTGAGTTTTCAGACAGATAAATAAATATACATGACAAGTGGAGACCCATGCTCTCTGCCTACCCCTGAGGGAAACGAACGTGATGTATTCGTATACATGTAAATACTGAGTCTAAGAAGACCCCCAGCAATGGTCTTAGAAATGTTGTTGGGTTCGTCAATATGAACATTTTTTACTATGGCGTCAATGCGGGGAAATAATTTGTTTCTTTTCATTCCCATACAAAATGTCATCTCGCGAGGCAGAAAATCGTCTATTTTGTATGGAGACGAAACATTTTGTTTTCGCCATTTGTTCCTCGCATTGTCGTCATAGTAAAAGTTGTTCATTATACATAAAGCTACTTCTGATGACGATGACGACCATAATACATAAAGCTACTTCTATTGTACTTACCTATAACTTGTATCGATATATCGAAGATTTTATCCTTGCAAAATGACACCAGGTAAGTATACAAAATTGTCGGTATTCATCGTTTAGAGGAATTTCTATCAACATCATCATCATCAGCCCATATTTGTCCACTGCTGGACATAATTAATGTTTTTATTATAACCGTGTAAAACCCGGCGGTTTCTCTAGTGAAGAGTGTTTGCTTTGTGCCCTGAACGTAACCGCTGACGTTTTAATTAATTACTTTTTGTTTATTGCGGTCCTTTGTAGAGCAATTATAACGAGTTTGAACGCACAGCATTAATTATGCAGAAGGATTTATTTAAGTGCAACTATCTACAGGATGATGTGGAAATCCCCTTTTTAGGCTGAATTTTATTGATCCTGTAGAGCCCACTGAGTGGTATTTCAGCAGTTGTCAAACGAAAAAGCGCAATATTTTGACCAACAGTACCTAAAATAATTATCAATACTTAGTATAAAACAAAGTCGCCTCCCGCTGTCTGTCCATATGTATGCTTAGATCTTTAAAACTACGTAACGGATTTTGATCCGGTTTTCTTTAACAGATAGAGTGATTTTTGAGACAGGTTTATATGTAATAAGTTGCAAGATTTGATTACAGACAACGGGACAGGTGAAACTAAATAAAAGCTTGTAAAATACTTTCATACTCGTACAAGTGCAGGGCATATTGGCAAGCAACCTTTGCGAGGGTCAGCTAGTAATATACGTATACATTAGTAGAAAGTCGTGTTAGCTAACACTAGGTATTTATAAATCAGACGATTCCTGAACCGATTAAGCAGAAAATTGGTAGAGAGGTAGCTTAAGACAAGAAGGACATTGAATACATTTTATCCTGATCCAGTGGAACGCATAGCTAGCAATACAGAGAGTGGTTTATTCCGATTATCCACCCTGTGAAATCTACCCCCGTATATCTACGGAAAATGCGCGTTCGATTATCTACCCCGCCATACAATTGAAAATTTAATTTATATGACGAGGTGGATTCTCGGACGCGTGTTTTCCCACTATACACCCTGGGGTGGATTTTCTAGGGTAGATATTCGAAATTAGCCGTTACAGTTAGTTTGAAAATGCGCGAAATAGTTGGTCGTCCACTAGCTAAATAAAACTGACCATGTAATTCCTTTCATTACATTTCATAAAAAGTACCTAAAGAATTTACGGAGATACAAACTTGTGGCAGTTAAAAAGGATTTAGGACAAAAGGAATAAAAGCGCGCATTGTTGAACGCAAATACTTTTATTAGAAATAACTTTCATTAGAAAGTAGCCCATTCCGACCCATGTACTCACATTATATTATATTTCAATACATATTTATAAAAGTACTGATGCAAACTACGTTAGGTATGTTACGAATACAAATTATATCATTTCAAATTAACCAGTCACGTTGAACTGTATTTCAGAGATAATTGCCTATGCGTCGAGTTTATGGTTAACAAGGACAACTTACTGACAAAATGGAAAGGATAGTATGTGAAAGTGAGACGGCGCGCTGCAGGAACATTACCGTCTCGCTCTCACCGTCAAAAGGGTGTACATACTTTCAACACTATAATACTTTATTGCTTTAACTGACACAGTTATATTCATAGTCCCAACTTATGATGAAACTATGTTAACAATACGTAGGCACTTTTAAAAGTGCACATTGTGATCATAGACACTTCATAAAATAATTATTTTATTCGGCGTAAAATCCATGGAAGCTCATACGAAGACACTTTTAAAAGTGCCCATTGTGATCATAGACACAGATAAAATAATATCTTTATTCGGCGTAAAATCCATGGAAGCTCAATATAGAATTTCCTTTACCTTTCACGTCGGTTACCCGGATAAATATCATCAAATATAATCTGACAATTCATAAACTACAGTTACATCCGCCTAAAGCTGCATTTCCGAACTGAGCTCTCGACTGCAACTGCAGACAGCAAGTGCAGTCAGCCGCAAATGCATGACTGATTTGTATTTATTTATATCAAATAGCTACCGAACGCTGCAGCAGCACGTGCAGCCGCCGGATCTATCAGTTTCGATAACACTTCGTGTGTCACTAAAACATCAATAAGGTAGAGTTGTTATATTGTGATAAGTAAACAATAAACCTTAATGACATTCGTATGAGTTTCAGTTTGAGAGCTTAGGGTACTGGGGGCCAAGTCTGTTACCCTCTCGAAGTTGCATCGTTCTGGGTTCACCGTAACGGCGAACGATGTGCATCGCTGTTTTAGTACGGACTACAGTGAAATGAAAGTAACGAAATCAACGATGGGCATCGTTTGCCGCTACGATGCCCGAGCGCTGCAACTAGCAGAGTGTAGTTGACTTAGGCCCCTGTACATTGATGTTCTGAATAACTTAAAGAAAAAAGAACCGACTTCAACCAGTCAAATTTGAAGAAAACGTGTGCGTTGAAAAGAGTCAAAAGCAAGTAGATGCGCACGTCTCCGACGAGAGGCAGGTAGGGCTTGGGTGGTGGTGGGATTATCCCTGAAACAGTCAAATTTGACATATATGTGGTTTTCTCATGGAGGCCAGTATCAGAACTGGACCAAATGGGACCAAACGGGGAGCACCAGCTTTCAAATAATAAAAAAAACATCTACATCGGTTCACCCAGGCGAAAATTCTGAGGTAATAAACATAAAAAAAATACAGACGAGGTTCTCATCCTCCTTTTTTTGAAGCCGGTTAAAAGGGGGGCCACGGCTTGCTGCCGGTCTCCAAACCATAACCTCAACAACTAAGATATTGCCGCACTTCATGCAATACGTACCTATAATTTCTTTTATATAACTATTAATTCACCTTTATTTTTACGGTTTCATTTGTCGATTTGCGCTATTGTCGTGCGCCGGAAATAGGACAATGGAAATATTTTAAAAGGATCTAATCAAATTATGGAACGTTGCCGAAGTTTGAAAAGTCTGCTGAAGCCACAGAATGTTGCCAGTAAATAGAGACTAATAAGATCAAAGTTGACTATGGTCTGTGCGGCGAGACCGTTTGTACTCATTACTACGAATTACGTAACGTAATTAATAAAGAACGTGGATCGTGAGTCATGTTTTGTGGACAGACAGAGTTATACAATTTGTCCACAAAACAGAACTGCAGCAGCGTGTATTACATTAACAGATTACAGCTCAATTTAAAATGTTACCGCTTATCCTTGATAGGCGAGAAAAAAACTTAAGGTCCTTGATTTCGTATATTATCGCATTCGATATGCTAATTTTACAAATCTTCTGTTGTTACCTCGTAATTTGTGTAGGTCGCCCCGAGGCAACGGTTAACTGACGTAACAAGAATTTTATTGTTGGGCATGCCTCGTTTACAGACAAAGAAAAAAAGCAGTAGTTCCCTTCGACCTTTTTGTCTTCTGCCTTATAATTGTACCCCAATGGAAATAATGAGTAGGTACTTGTGCTATTTAACAACCAATAAACCGAATTCAGTATGAATCTCGGCCCCTTCCCAGTGTCAAGTATTCCAGGGGTCAAGTGTGACGTAATTAAACATCGTTCGCAATGTAACTGTAGAATTTCATTACACTGCTGTTATTGTAGGTATGACATCTGATGTAGAGTCTACGAATACAGCAGTGTACTGTGTGTCAAAAATTTTAATAGTACTCATGGGCGCCGGTTCGATCAATTGACATGAGTTCAGAAGTCAGGTGTGGTCAAACGGCGGCGGCGCGGCAGGCAATAATCATTGCGGAGCGTTCCCGCCCACGCAGGTGACCTCACGATGCTTCTACCACAGATTGCGTAAGTGCGATTCGTGATAACAGTTCGCCTGTTATTTCAGGAGTTGCCAACTGGTGGACCAGGATGTTGAATGATCAAGGCCTATCATCACTGGTACATCCCGCACGCATGCGAAGATTTTTCAGAACTCTTACATAATGAAAATATCTCGAGTACGTTGGCCGAGTTCAGTAGTTATTGTCGATATTGTACAGCGTACAATGCTTTGTTGTTATGAAAATCTGTTGAAAATGAATGTTGTTTACCAGCAATGTACTCATATGAACGAACCTTCCGCTATTGGACTACCCACTGCTATTGCACTGTGGGCGTTCAGGTAATATTGTTTTACAAAGGCAATATCGATTCGTTCCACTAATAATATCCAGGGAAATAACACAAACGGCCACCTGACCTATGTAACTGCGATACCGCGTGGGTGTCAGAAAATTCTATACTTTACAAAATACTTTTAAATCCATATGTATCTAACAAATATTTAGGAAAGCATTCAGAATCACGCAACAAATACCTCAATTGTGTCCTAAGTTGAGATGAAGAAGCCCGCAACACTTATTTTATAGGCAATTATATTATAACGACATCATAATACTATGTTTACTTAGCTATGGCAGCACAAGTTGTAAAGTATTTCAGATGGAATAACGTGTTTTTTTAAATGTATGTACCTACTTCTATTTTTTTGTTCAATACGCTCGTACGATGAATATTGTCGTGTCTGTATAATTTGGTCAGTAGGACGATCCGGAAACGTCAAAAACTACGCACCAAAAATAGACATGCCATTATTTATGACGGGAGTACACATTACGCAATGGCCTACCATCGAGTGTTTGTGATTATACTTTTCAAATAACGTAACATTTACATCAATACATAGTACACACATCAAAAGTGATCAATCAAGAATATTTTTAGCTCTAATAAAACATCTAATTTATTTAAATCAAATATAATCTTCTGGATCGGTCTCCTACCTAATTCCCCATGCCTGTATCAATGACTTATCACCACATTTTGAATAAATTACGAATGAATTCAGTTTTTGTCAAATATATTCTTGATTGCAATCTTCTAAAATGTACTTGTTCTCTAGACACTTTTGATGTGTGTATAAAACAAAGTCGCTTCCCGCTGTCTATCCCTATGATATCCATAGATCTTTAAATCTACGCAACGGATATTGATGCGGTTTTCTTAAGTAGACAGAACACTCGAGGAAGAGTGCTCAGAGAAACACTGTTACCTAATAATGTACGAGTATATAGGCAAACATAACGTTTGCCGGATCAGGTAGTATATATGATACGGGAAACATATATTTCCCGGAACCTGAACTGTTGCACAAACGCTAAGCTGCTTTGATGTTGCAGATAATCTGGTAACGTATTCAGTACACAAGTAAGTACGTCTCTCCACTGGATAGGTACTTCAGTGGAGGAGAAATCGATACCTATTGCGAGATATCGAGATTCATTTGATCAGAGGAAAAGCTTGAAAAATTGTATAACATCAACGAGAGAAACATACATGATTCCAATTTGCTACTTGTTACGCGTGCAACTCGACGAAATAGACAGAAAATAACAGTGCTACATCCTCGTTTTATGATCAAGCCTGATAAGGCTTAAAACCTAGCATAAGAGTGATAACTCTCAGTAGCTATTTCAATATATGACTCGTGAGAGATAAATGTATGTGAGTACATCTCAATATTCTCAATCCAATAACGAATTCATAAACCTGCAATAGGTACCTAACTTAAAGAAGATCGCAAAATGAAAACGCAGGAATATATTTTGCAATTCGTCTGCAAATCATCGTCACCATCAGCCCATATCTGTCCACTGCTGGGCATAGGCCTCTCCAATTGCACGCCACTGTGATCTGTTTTCGGCAGTTTTTGCCTGAAGATGTGGATATGAAATAACTGAGCCCTGAGTTCTTCAGCCCAAACGCGTCCAATGCTGGACATAGGCCTCTCCAACTCTGACCTATATCGCTTTAAACTAATTCCTTGAATTCTGATCCTCTGTTTATTCCGATACACTTTGAACGATTGCCTATCAATCAGATGTTATGTGGTCACGATAATTTATAGAAAGCAAATGGATCCTAATCTGACGTAAAGGTCGGACCTGCCAATTCAAGGCTGACGGTAATGCCTTTGGATTAGTCACGAAATGTGCAGGAATTTATAATGTGTAATGTAATCAATGAGCGTAGTCACGGGCCGGTTAATAACAATAGATAAAAACGTAAACAAAACAATGTTTTCAACGGTGCACAACAAGTAATAAAACACTTTGTACTAAAATGCATTAAATAATTACAACTTACAAAGTGTATTTTATAAGATTGAATTGATAAAGGGCACAAAACAACCTTCAACATTTTTTTCTATAGCTGTATAATCAGAATAAATGCCAAAAACTCGGAAGTGTTATATTAGTCCTTGACTGTACAAAATTGATATCGTTCACGTCTTCGACAAGGTACCAAACAGGCCCAGTACCAAAATACAGGATTCTCGAAATGTCCAATTTGTCCCGTGAAATATTTCACTAATTACAATGACCCTAATTATATAGAAGAAAAGGAAGATGTAAACTAGAAAGCGAACGGTATGCATTGGACCACTAATGACTGTTGACATACAAATGGGGAATTCAGGAATGCGGGAGTTGGAGGAGAAAAAAAAAGGTTATGAAAAAAAAAAACAATTTTAACCAACATGATATTGGATTTGATTCTAGGTGGCACTTGTCTTGTTAATCTCGCAGCTGTCCACCATGGTGTCAAACTGCTTCATATATGTCTGCTGTTTATTGTGATTTATATATATAATTGATTATGTTCATACTATGCTAATGTTGTAAGCAGTTATTGTAAGCATTTTTCTTCAAAATATGACCACCTTGTCCACATCGCATAACCATAAGGTTAAGTGGAATGAAATGCTACGTGGCACAAAGGTCGCCATTGTATAATTGTAGTGTAATAAAATGTTAAAATCAGCAATTGCTCGGAGTTTTAAGAAAAGTCCGAACACAAATCTTAAGTTTATAAATATACAAGTGTATAAGTAATATTTAAAAGTTTTTAACAGAAATTACGCTTCTTCCATTCAAGAAGATGGCTGACAACAGCCAGCGTCGACACTTCATTACTACTATTTTTTATGTAACAAAGACACGTATATTTATAAACGTCAACGCCATTCGTTTACAGAATAACAAAAATGACACAGTTAAAACCGGAATTTCAGCGCAAAGTGGATTTATTATGTCAATCATTTTCATAAAGTTCTGTTTTATTGGTGGCGGAAAATGTAAAATAATTAAAAAGCGAATAAGAAAAATATGGCATTTATTCTTAGGATCACGTATAAATAATATAATCGAATGCCCCATCACTAGTGGGCATTCAGTTAGATCGATCGATAGTTAATTCAGTGGGATCAGTGCAATGACCACCGTAGTTGTATGTTGACATTAAAACGGAGGATTGTATGAAAGATTAGAACGATTTCGAATATGAATAATTAATTGTATTGTATAGATATTTACAGGTACAACCAAATTAAGAAATTAGATAAAAACACACAACTATTAAGAAGTGAATATAGAGGTAAAACAACTTTTGATGAATATATAAACAAACTTAAATATCTAACAGAAATGTCAAAAATACTTATATCTCCCCAATATTTTTAAATAAGGTTTGCAACAGACATTTTCCGTTATCACTATTCACAACCTAGTAGTGTCGGACGTTCTAAGTAACTACAAAAAAGGGTCTTCCCTAACAAAATTATACAAGCAATGGACGTTTCTTTCATTTTAAAATGATCCTCACTGATATTTACTTGATATCACAATAACATTGCAATATTAGTAACATCGATTATGGGTATTAACTTCAAAACGTGGAAATGGGGAATTTTCTTAGACGTTTTTCTCACAGATTTTCGGGTGGAGATTTGACATTATTGTCATACATTCCTAATAAAGTTTGACAGTAATGACAGTTATCTGAACGAAAATCTGTCAGAAAAACGACAAAGAAAATTCCCCATTAAGAAAAATGCCTTTACAAGTATACTATTGTCTAAGTGATGTCACTATGCACTGCCATAACATAGGTTACCTAACTGGGTAGGTACATATACCTGTGTCGCGTGATATCATTGCGGCAAAGGACTGCGCACGCGCAGCTTTAAGAGATGACGCCATATTTCCTTATTTGAATTATAAAAGAAGGACTTGAAAACAAATGAATGGGCTTGCCATTGTAAACACCGCTGATTGGGCGTTTGTATACGACGTGCCAATTAATTACTTGGTAAACTTTGAGGTAATTCACGTCGTAATGCTGATACAGAACAAAATTACTGGATAAACGTACATTGAGATAATCTCATCTGATAGATTTGTTCGCAGATAAACGTGATATGGCAGATGGCAAAACCGTACGGCGTCACCTCACAATTTTACTCTAAATATGGTCTAACAACACACCATACATGACAACCATACTTATAACGTTCAGCCGAGACAAGAATGCCGGAGATCGGATATTGTCAAACATGCCTATTCCATCATCATCAGATATGAGGAAATGTTCATTTACTGGGATCTATTAGGGAGCCCGCCCATGTATTCGCCGGTGACCATTTGCGGTGGAGCGTAGCCGAGCCAATTACCGTCCTGCAACTACATTTATGTAACAACTGTGGAACAACGTGCACGCATCTTTGACCAATTAGGTCAAAGTCGAAAATTATTGAGTTCCATTGCCTGTATTAAACGGGACACGTGCTGCTCTGGAACGTAGAAGATTGCTGCCACCTGTATGCATTTTTATCAAAACTGAGCACAAAAGGAGATTAAACAAGCAATCGGGGAGCGAAAAAAAAATGACTGGTGTAGGTATACAACCAATATATCGCACAGTTAGAACAAAAGTGTGTGACAAAAATGTGTCATTTTATGAAATTGAACCTTAACATAAAGATACAAAACTTAAATTACAAAATCGGCATGTTTCGTATTGGGTCCTTTTTGTTCTAACTATGCGATATAGGAAACACAGTGCATAATCTCTAACTGGGTATGGTAGATTTAGGAGGCATAAACTTTTAGCCTCACAGTTGAGCTTTAGGATAGACAAACAGGCGCAATCCCTTAATGCCGTGTCTTGGAATATTTCAATCTACCTCGTATTAGTTGTGTAGAGCGGTGTTACTCATGTTCTATACCGTTCCCGTGGGAAGAAAATGTAGCATGTGACACAGGAACATTTGAAACAAATATTTTCTCAAATGTTTATAACCAGTACTTACAATTTTGTCTATCTATCATAGACATCATGTTTGTTTCCAAAGTTTGTCCATCCGTTATGGATTGAGGACTTCAGTTTATGTACATATGTATGTATGTATATATTACTCATTAGTCGGTTATACAACAGGTAAGGTTGGTGTTATATGAAATTGATATGAACCGATCGCAATTTGGATTCGATATCCACAACGTCAAAATCTGAATTCTATCGTTTGTCGTTCACAGAATTCAATCAAATGGAGAATTTTGAATATTGGACATTTTCGAATAGTTTGAAGAGAGGTGACCAGCCTTATGTGACATTGTCGTACGGTAATAAATATAGTGTAGCTTTAGCTTACGTGATATATCGCAATAATAGACGTATGTATTTGTCATTTGTTGCTTTACTAAAATTGTTGGGATGAGTATAATATTATGTTCTGCCAGTTATAAAAAAAAACTTTACACCTTTTACTGTCAGTAATATATAATAAAGCAAAATCGTACACGGAACTGAGTAAAATTCAATTGAATGAAACATCTTTATTTTCCAATACGCCTGGAATACAAATACAAACAGCATTGAAGCTATTAGCATAATCAATCTAAATGTAAGCGCTAATTGATTTAAGAATGCTGTTCGTTTTTATTAATAAATCTATTGAGCTCATCATGTCAACGTCGCAAGCCGAAGATAATAATTAGCGTATGCAGTGATGCGCGTGAGTGCGGCACAGCTCCTGTTGATTGGCTTTTTACTTTCACACACAATATTTTATGCTTGTGCACACTTTGTGTCAGTTTTGTGTGTTGTGTTCATTGTTCACTACCTACGTATTGCTAATGAGCCATCAGAAATGTCTTGTGAACAACGTTGCGAGAGCACGTGATGAGCAAACGCTTGTCAGCTGTTGGTTCTTAATATTGGGTTTGTTTCTGCACCTACTTGTACCCATTCTCGATTGCAGGTTATACAGAATGGATGGGTTAGATCGTTTATTTGTTGGTTAGAATCTCCATTAGACTATTTCTTGTGCTTTAATTAAATAGAAATAGTGTTAACTTTATTTTTAACACGTGGACGCCCCGCGACTTCATTCGCGTAGTTCAATATTTCATACAAACTATAACAAACTCTATATAGCGCCAAGTGCCACAGGGTCGGAATAAAAGTATCCTAGGTCCGTCTCCTGGTTCTAAGCTACCTCCCCACCAATTTACAACCGGTTCAGCCGTTTTTGCGTTATAAATAGTGTAACTAACAGGACTCTTTCTTTTATTTACATATAGGTTTTATCGTATGGCATTCCATCCGGGTTTCCAAGAAGAAATCTACGTTTCTCGTATAGTTTCAGACTGAACCATACAGACAGATTTAAATGTGCCACCCAATAATAATAAAGGAAGGAAGGTCTAGTATTTGTTTCCCTCTAGGGGTTCGGTGGTTCCGACACCAGACGTCTCGGCAGTAATCAAATTGACCATCAAAATTGATTATCGGACCCAGTGCTCTTCAATTCAAACACAACCGAATAAATAGCCTGATAGGACAAACGTTTACATTGAAAATCTGTAAAATATTTCTGGCATTTCCAAATAAAAATATTGCCCCGTAATTATCGTAATTACATGTATAAGTTAAGTTAGAAACAAAAAGATCTTCGTCTAATTTGTCTTGAAACATAAAATTATACGTTCAACTAGTTTACCAATTATAAGGTGTAAGTATTTACGAGCACGGATTAAACAAAATAACATAGAGGTGTACATACAATATAAATAAATCACATGCACGGCGCGTGCCATCTACATACATATTAAGAGGCAGAAAAAAAAGAACTGAAACCAGCTAACTCCAGTTACGGTGTGCTTGTAAACATACACTCTTATTGAGTACATTTATGAATGAAAATGTAAACTCTACTAAACGTAGAGATTAAGAATGTAGAGTTCAGGATACGTTGGTTTGTACAACAAATGTATGGCTACTAAACAAGATTACAGTGTCTGTGATAGTGCAGTGTCCGACGATGACTTTGTCACGGCTACGTTAAATGTATGTTGTTTTATCTACTCGGAACAGATTTATTTTGCAACTATTTTGTTTCGTGCTGCAAACGAATTATTTATTAACTTTTTCATTTAGTTTCACTGACCGAAGTTTTATGAAACGTTGTGTATTTTGTACGAGTATTCAATACTGGTGCGCTACGTCGTAGACCAGATCGCTGCTTAACATCGTACAGGATGGTGGTCAAACGCTTGTTTCACAGTTATAAATAAAATAGTTTGGAACTTAGTTGAAAAAGTTGAAAAGTTGTGTCTCCTCTTTCCGACTAATTCCTTAAGTGCTCCAAGTATACAGAATAGATAAGAGATCAATCAATGACAACTGGACTGGATCCCTGGGGAGTGGTTCTGTGTTGTAATGAACGAAGTAATGCAACTAAATATGGTATAATAGATATAAGAGGAAGTTTTGCTATTGTAACGGACCAATCATATTTGGATCTGTTATCAAACTGTATAACCTAAACTCTCAAGTTACGTAAGGAAACATTACAATTAGTGGTCCTAGTAAGATACAGGTATAGGTATTCGGTTGGATCTTTAGCATAAGAAATTCATAAAGAAGAAATAATTTCTCAGACACTAGATCAGTAGGTCCTTCTAGACTAAAGAATTCAGTTCCACGTACGCAAATTTATGTATGCAGAGTAGCAGTATGACAGATAGTCTATTTCCAGCTCTTCATAAATATGCTAACTTCAGCACACAATAGATCGGAAATGGACCGAGTGATATTTCACTGCAGCCAATAGGCTTCATTTACATATGACTGCATTATGGCTAACGCGCGCATAAAAAGTGCACCCTCTATAAACAGCCACCCTTAAGGCCCATTTACACGGTACCACTTTCTGGTACGCCCGATAACAATAATTGAAAGCAATTGTTGCTCTCGAACTTTTCACTCTACGAAAAATTATTGTATACACGTCGCAAGAAAACTCATCTTAGAGTCAAGTAAATTGTGCTGTCAAAATCGGCCTTTGGCGCTTACTAAGTGCTTATACGTAGTAAGCTGCCATGGCAATTAACTCTCTCACGGACCAATGTAATAACGTCATTAACTCGCGTCAGAGGGATGCTAACATGTTTATATTTCCGGGGTTCCGAGACTCCACTAATGAACATAATCACATTCGACAGTGTTACAGAGTGGAGCGTTCAAATACATGCTCGTCCGATGCAAAATCGATCGACAGAAACTGGTATATCCTATTATAGTCACCAAAAGCTTACCTGAACACACACATGCACAGGCTGAGCGTATGCTGCAAATAGCTAAAAGTCTGCGACTTTGACAGCTTTAAAATAGTCTCTTCTGTTAGAGAAAGAGATAAAGGCACAGCTCAACATTCACTATTTCGAATACGCCGTATAGATTGTTCAATACTTTGTAGTATTGGATCTGTGGACTGATTCTAATACCGGACGAGAAGCCTTGTAAAGCAGCTCTATTCTTACACTTAGATCATAATTGTGAAAATACCTAACAGTCGGTATTTCTGTGCTAATTATTTCCTTTGATGTGGTCTATATTTCTGTTTGGAAGATAACCTGACCGCAACGTTTCATTTTACGAACATAATGCTATTGTTACAGTGGTACTGAAATTTTAAACTCTACTTATTTTGCAACTACCTCCGTACTTTGTGTTTTCAATGGAAAGGTTCGAGCATGTGACTTTTGCAAATGTTAGTAACTTTGATGTCGGTAATCATGGATTTTTACTGTTACTTTTACACGCAAACAATTTGTAGTACGCAAGCAGTATAAAATCCATGAAAACCGCTCGTATCCCTGGCGAGCTAATGAAATCGTTTCAACGCCGATTAACTACGTAGTTATTGCACAACATGTCCCAGAAATAGTTTCAGTTAAGTAGCTAACATAGCCCCCACTGACGTATACCTAATGTATGGCTACATAAAATATTTTGAGTTAACCCCCTGGATTACAAACATTACATGACGACCAAGTCCATTTTAAAGTGGTCGAGTTCTTTGGTATTATGTAGATAGAACGTGAAGGAAAAATCTACGCAATAAAATCTTTACTGAAAATATCACGGCCACAACTCTTGGGCGGGTGACGTCATTACAGAACAGAGTGTAGTGAACGTGCCCAGTGGCTATGGTGGAGCCTTGCAACGAAACTAAACGGGCTTACAAATTCCAGAATTGTTTGTATGAATATGATTTGTATGGAGATGAGAAAACGTGTGTGCGTTGAAATGAGGCAAAAGCAAGAGACGCGCACGTCGTCAGTGAATGGCCGGTACGCCTCGAGATGCAGGTTGGGTGACTTATACCTGAACAGAAATCTACAGGATTTTATTCGAGAAAAAGTCTCCTATTGCAATAGAAGTTCATTCGTAATAGAAATTCAATACGCGTCTGCTTTCGTTGGAGTAAAATGTGAAACGGAGTAAAATATTTATTACAAATATGTAGAGGTATTATGCTGCATACCCAATGTAGTAAACGAATACTTATCAAAGCTTCTTAATAATATTTGTTGAAATTAAAATATACCCACAACTTAATACCAAAGACCGCTAAGTTCACCAAGTACCTCTATATTCAACCCAAAAATGTGACCCTAAACGGGGATGAGCCCCTACCGCCGTTATAGGGTTCACACACTTTCTGTTATGTGGGTTTCAAAACGATCTTGTCCTTCATAGCATGAGCGTTATGTTCTATTTTAGTAGTCAAGTTATCACATTAGTCGTATCTGATAGGCTCTTGAGTAGTTTGTTTTTTAATTATAGCCTAAACCCTATTCGTTTTTATTCCGTGGCTTTCGAGTCTTTGACCTTGACTTGGCCTTATCTTTGCATTTTCATCATGGTGTGGATCTACGGTTTACGTTATGACGTAACAGAAAAAATACATTGGAAAATTTCAAGGTGATTCGTTAGTTAAAAGAGCTCTTAAATCACATGTAGCCGCACAAAACATCGGCCAAATGCTATTGGTGGTACATTTTTTTTTGTTTTTTTGTTTTTCATTCAAGGGACAGACACGGTGCGTGCGCATGAATTGATCGGCGACCTTTGTATAAATGAACTCTACCAGAGGTATAATTAAATAATTTCAAATAAACATACAGTGACTTTGAAAACGACACCCACAGTAAGTTAAAAAAATATTGATTTTCGTTAAGACGATACCCGGCAGTGCTCACTGTACAAATAAAGCATGAAGTATATTTTATTTTGTTATTACCATATGCATACATACATTATAATAGTTTAGTCATATATACGTTTACGACGGAAAACATTCGATTCCGAAACGACAGAAATAGTCCCACTGTATCGATCCTTAATAGGTACTACAACTCTGTAATGATACAGTGTTACATACTATTGATTTACAGAAAGAAAAAAAGTAATACAGTGCCGTCGATAGGTTGTCACGTTTTTCTGTTTTTACATAGTTGTCTATTGACTATTTGTAAACTATGTAAACGCAGTAAATATACTGAACCGCACCGATTGTGCACACGAATTCAATTTCAGACACATGTGAACTAGATACGTAGGTTTATATAGTTCAAATTTCCGAGAGCTGAAGCGCTCCACTAGAACTGTCTATTGCCTATCAATTTACAGGATTAAACCTGTAGCCGGAGAAGTCATAGCTTGTGTAAAGCTCTCTGTTATTCTTAATGGATTTAGTGCCGTTCAACGCGAACTTTCCGAACCAACCCCATTCGTGAAACCGTGAAACGGGGTAAAGTGCTACTCGAGCAAATAACAAAGGGCACGAGAATCATTTTCACGCAGTATCCTCGTTCAACGCTCGCTGGTTGCCGTTTATATAAATTTGACCACCATAAACAAAGCGTCGATAATGTACATGGAAAATTTGGTGTTTGTTTTAAACTGTTATGAAATACATCGAAGGTTAGTTTACATTAGTATTAAATAGTACGACTGATGTTTGGTACGAACGAACGCATTGGCAAGGACATGCGGCCGCTGCTGCTAAGAAGTCTGCTATCGTATGCTGGTTGATTGGGTTCTATTTTTAGTGGAGTGAAATAAAAAAAAAATCCGATATCTCGCTATTGGTCTCAATTTTCCCCGCCGAGAAAAACGTGGGCGGGTAAACTACTTTTATGAATTGTTTATTATCTGGTTTCTCGATAACTGAACGTGGCCGACAATTTCGCTGAGCCGCCCCCGAGGGTGGTGTGCCGACTTTATTGCCATCCTTAATCATTGCTTTGTCGAATGAAAAGAAAATAATAAACATTGTATTTCAAATCCAGATTGGCAGTCTCGGAAATTACTGCATTCGAGCTAATAATAAAATTCTTCATATTTTCTAATTGATTTGCATGGTTCTGTGAAATATGAAAGGAATCGTGAGCTCGCTGAAAACACTTTTTATTTCAATTATGTTTTATTATGTTAACTTCGCTCGTAATGTTCGTACCTACATATATATATAAGTGTGTTGATTTAAGTACCAACTGAAGTACAAGGAATAGGAGAAGTAATGTTGCTGCCAAAATTTCGATTTCTCGCGGTGATTCAGCTTGTTGTCCGATTTGTTGCCAGAAACGATCACATCTTTGTATGTTTCAAACCGCCACAACGTTAACTGTTAATATTAATACTTCGGCAGCTAAATATAGGTAAGTTCAAGTACAGCGATTTTAAATCATGCTAAACAACAAGGAAAAACTATTCACTCATAACTAAACAAAAGTTACGCCACAGCATTTTTTTAGAGACAACAATGCAGAAAGGAAGTCACATATTATCCGCGATCCTTATTAAGGCACTTCCGGTTAGCACCACAACAGAAAGTGGCAGACCAAACAGAGCTGGTGAAAATTCAAATAATTTCGCCGCTAGCCGCATTTGGAAACAGGATGTATGTGGTAAATTAACAAATTTCATTGTGAAATATTATTATAACTTCAAATTAAAAAAAAAAATTAAAATCACAAACAAACAGGAATAAAATACCTCTTAAAGAAAGCGTTATGGAAAGCACAAAAAAAACAGCTCTATAATAGAATAAATTGGAGGAAAATAATAATAATAATAACAGTGAAACAAACAAATAAATACCATCATCTGTTGACTTGATACATTGTAAACAAGACACTTTACTTTTCTTCTTTTTTTCACCACTCTTATTAACTTTCCCGTTGGCAACGGTCGAATTTTTCGTTTTCTTTTTCACAACACCCATGATGATTGAGGGGGTAGAAATAATATTTTTGAGAAACAAGTTTGAGTTTTAATATATTATTTTTGTTCTATTTTTTTCAATCACGTCACAGTGCTCGGAAGGTACACTGGCTGGAAATTTTTGTTATTTTTTTTTCTTTTTACTTTTTTAAATTCGCGATGATAGACGCGCGTCGCGCGGCGCGCTCGGAAACTAGTGCGGGAAGAAGCCGCGCTAACTGCATTAGGCAAGGCGCTGCGCCGGGCCGCGCAACTGACCATACACCTCATACAATGGGCCAGTGTTAATGAATCTACTCTACGTTTGTCTGAGGCGTGGCCTAAACTGAGAAACCTATTTGCTTATCAAGGGCGCCAAAGTATATGGTACTTCCATTAGTAATATTAATTTCACCCATTGGACACAGTCAGGAAGGAGGTCCAGTGTTAAGTATGATTAATTTATCGTTACTTACGTATAATTACTACCTCTATATGTATGCGGATCGTATCTACATATTTTTTTTTTATAAACGACATGGAGTATAATCTCTTTTATGAATGAAATAATTATGAGCTTAAGTCATAATTTTTAACTATAAAATACTCAACTTACCAATTTTCCCACCGATCTAAAAATCAAGGAGACAGTTAAGTATGGTAATGGATTGATAGGTGTTGTTAAACACTTTTGAGAGAAGCAAATATTTTCAACTGCTCTGGTAAGGGATAACGGAACTGAATCTGCCCTCCCCATTATTTAGTTAAAATATCAGAATCAGAAATATTTTATTGCTATAACTGTTGTTGTTACAGATCTGAATACATGATATCATTTTAGTTATTCTATCCATAAAATCTACATTAAAATTATTTGATATAGGATCATTATGTTGCATGCATTCAAGAGAATGTGAGCTGTCCGATAGCTCTGTGAAATTCCTGTCAGCTGCTGAAAACAGGTTGAACATAATTCCCTATGATAATATTCCACAAATCCAGTAATAATTTACACGCATATTGTCTTGAGCTGCATTGTGTAAAGCGATATAGCGCGCACCTTGCACTGTATCAGCGTTATTGTAGATTAATGGCGGCTAGTCTCCGCTGAAATAGTACCATCAGGTGAATAGGTGAGCACTAGGCATATTAATGACGTCACTACTACGCCCGAGTTCTTCCGGTCGCATGGACGAAACAAATGACTGTCGCGGCCAACGCCGGCGTTACACACAACCAACGGACAGTGACCCAGATAAGCGTGCATTACTTGGATACCAGCAGGTCTACGTGACACGGTTCGGTTATGCCGTGATACGAAAAACAAACGCAATTCAAGGGCAATGATTGTAATAGGCCTTTACCGCAACACCGCGTCGCGGCGCCTTCGTCGGAGTCGTGGGCTTCAGTCCTTCGGTGATTGATTGAAAGTTGTCACAAATCTAACCTTTGTTTATTGTTTTGACGTACAATTATTCAGTCGGTCGTGATGTAGGTACGAATATCGGGTTATTTGTTGGTATGTTATTGTTTTTTCTTTTGTGAAGCGAAAATGAGAAGCCCAACGAAGTGGCCATAAAAATAGAATAAGGAAACTGTAAGTTCTAAATAAGTAAAGAAATATAAGAGATCGATTTGCCGTGTGGTGACGGCGAATACATGTATCACCACCCCAGCCCAGTTTACAACAAACTTATCCCGCTCGGGGATGGTAAGGGGCGGCCGAGGGAACTCTCCAGAGGACTATGAGTTACACCACAATACCACTGCGATCTACCGAGTTTGCTAATCGCTGGCATACAGCTCGAAGAACATATGAAGCCTGTTAACGACTGAAGACGCGACGAGGACCCGACGCGAAGTCTCCGTAATGTGATCGTCATGCCCCAGAAGGTGGTGAGTTGGCAACAAAACAGGGATGGACATTGATAATTTGTATGGAGTCAAGAAAACGTGTGCGTTGAAAAGAGGCAAAAGCAAGTAGACGCGCACGTCTCCAGATAATGGCCCGTACACCGAGAAGCAGGTGGGGCTTGGGTGGTGGTGGTATCCCTGTACCTATTAAACCACTGCGATCGCCAACCGGCCGGACAAGCGTGGCGATTATTGGAATTTCTCCCCAAATGATCTTGTACATCATTTGGACAAGGCCCTCGTCCAGCAGTGCACGTACATGTGGCTGATGATGATGATAATTGAAAAGATGATGAAACAAGACCTTTATTTTTACGTAAATTTAGCAAGGGATCCATATGCCCGGAGCTGTCTATTAAGTATTGACACTTGTGGCAATTTCGCTGAAAGCTTACTGTGTCTAAATCATTGTCCAAGCGGTCGCGGGTCTTCCAAAGCGCCGCTGAAATACACTTAATAGTTTTTAAATTAATGTTCTTTGTTAATAACTGTGCAGCAGCGACTAAAGGTAGTCATTTGAAGGGAAACCGAACGTTCTTCGATAAAAATGGCACTTTAATTGTTTTTTTTTACTTAAATTTTATGCTATAGCCAAAGGTCCATTAATTTAATTTGCCTGTGGGCGTGGTCCATTATTCTTTACGCCTTTCGAAATAAAGACAAAATGCCTCGAATCCGAAACGCACACCCACGAGAAAATCAAATGGTAACCGAAAACGCCCATCAAGCTATCGGTACCTCATCATGTCTGTGGAAATCGTTCTAAAATAAAACCGTTCAGAAGCCTGTCATAATACCGACTCAGTTTCTTTTTTACACAAATCATAACAAGTGCTATACTCATCCCGCATGGTGAACATTGGCGGACCAATTATGTCGGAACTGAACCACTGTAGTACAAACAGCGCGACGATAACGTAAAGCGAAGGCAATTCTAGTTCATTTTCACGTAAAAACTGTACGAGTCAGCTTGTCCACAATCGCAAGGCCGTTCTCAATGACACAGATAATAACCTATTGAAACATAAAATGTGGATTATTTTGGTCAAAGTTGGTCGAAATAGCGGTGAGCGCATGCGCTGGCCGTACGCCAGGCCGACGGCAGTGCCTCGTTTACTAACGCGCTAGTAGACTCACTGTCACGCCAGTAACTTGCCTACATGTCTGCCGGTTTGCTTGAGACTTTTTCGTAATACAAGCTGTCGGCGATGAGTATCTCGCCAAGATCAGTTACATATTTAAACTCAAATCCTTAATCCCTAATGGACAGAACGTTTGGAGACATGCCATCTAGGTCAGTTTTAGCCTGACATTTGGGATTTAAACAAATAGTGTACGACTGTTTCCACCTATTTCTAATACTACTATTTTAAGGTGGACGAGAATTATGAAAGGAGAACTAAGATTTCATCATCATCATCATCAGCCCATACTAAGATTTGGTCTTTTCTTATTTCTAAAAGTCTCAATATTTAAGGCAAATCTGTTAGAACTATAAGAAAACGGTGATTCGTATCATATCAATCTGCTTATTTTTTTACGCTCGTCGCGATAAGTGGCTATCAAATAAATCATATTTAAAAACTGAATGAATTGACATGAAACGAATGATCCTTTTATTCTTGTTCTCGACTCCCGACAACTTTTTACTTCGCTTATTAAATTACACTAGTCGCCTACATACGATGGGAGTCAGTATGGAAAATTTGTGTCACGCATGGAAACCATGAGACTTGTCTTGTACTTACAATCGATTGATACTTATTAACCGGAGAAAAAGCGAAAGAGAGGGAATAACTATTTTGTACAAGGTTTGCAAAAATAAATTATTAAAATTGTTGCTTTAATCATAACGTTAAAAGAGAAAAACTACAAGATTTCCAAGCATATAGATGATGAGTTCAGGAATGGAAAATATTTTGCGATATGATTTATGGATCCTCCATGATTTATGGATTATTTACGTTTGTTTATTGTGATTAAATAGTGAATAATTTAACTGAATGTAACAATAGACAATAATTGTTACTAGATGCAAAAAATAAATATTCATCTGTTTAACCAAGTAAATTTTACTTTCTACATACTTTAGTAATTTGTAAAAGATAATGATTACTAAATGAACGTTAGTTTTATATACTGTAAAAGCTTTTACTATCCTCATGCTTATACTCCACTATCATCTACCAACTCGTTCAATGTAAACGCTCCACAATAATTTGTAAACATTAAACGAATAGTGAATCAAAGAGTGAGCGGGGAAATATGCTGTACAAATCACTATGAATATTAATATACGAAAATACCCCATGTGAATAAAATAAGGGAACATTTTTAGAAGTCCTTGTAATTTGTTACTTTTAAAGTAACTACAGGACCAACCAGCATATATTGACTTTTCAGGCACTCGTAGAAATAAATAATTTGTTGAAAATAATACATACAGTCGAATACGAAGTTTTGAACTAAAAAAATAAATAAAAATACGATTCACACCTTTTAATTAATTAACGCCCGAAACTTGGCATAATGAGAAGTTTTGTAACAAAATCAATCTGTCAAAGATGGCAATATGAAAGAAATACAACTACACTAATCTATGATTTTCCGAATCGTTCTTTTGTAGGTTTTTTTTTTTAAAGAAAACTGCTTATTCATAAGTAAACACCTACACAGTTTTGGTCTATTGAAGTGGCAAACTTTTTTTTTATCTAACAACGTTGCATCAATGCACCGTATTTGTTCTAACAGTAGACACAAATAGCTAAGTAACTACCAGAACAAGTAAATACAAAATTGGTACAATTAATAGCCTATAGTTCGAAAGCGGTAGTAGGTAGAGAAACTTTGTATTTAGTTACCAACGTAATACCTAGAAAATTTACTTTGACTCATAGTGATGGGCTGTTAACCTATGAACGTTATAAGGCTCGCACACATTTTGGCATACTGCTGGTGCCCCAAACAAGTCTCGAGGTGCTCAAGGTACCTACGTCGTTAAGAATGTTGTTCTTTCATACAGTAATTATGATAATACTAAGTTATTACGTAAATAGTAGCTTTTCTTCTGTTTTATAATAATAAAAATTAAAAAAAAAATACACTTCACGCCTTTAATCCCAAAGAGGGGTAGGCAGAGGTACTTGCTAAAGCACCCACGGTTCACCGAGCGTATTTAACCCAACGTGACAGGGGGTGAGCCCATCGCCGTTATAGGGTTTTATAATAATATAATAATAATAATAATAATTTGTTTATTCAAGTAACCAGGACTCATAATGTTAGTATGCATAATAAAGTAACTAAAATCTATGTTAGTATTTACTTAAATTCTAAGATTAAACTATGTATTAGCACTATTTACAAAAAACAAGTTATTGGCTATACCCCCCGACGTCGAGCAGCCATTTATGAACAATAGTTTTTTATTTATTAGTACTAGGAGAACTTACGGCTAATCGTACTAAAATAAAACAAACAATTACAAGCTACTTAACAACTTCACATTGAAAATATAATAATTATAGCGTTAAAAAAAAGCTAAAGATATGGCATTTACTGTGTCTCCGTCTAAACGTCTAACCACAGCAGGGCTCTTAGATGTAGTGGCTAAGGTCGTGCCGGGGGCCTCGGCAAAAACGCGCGAGTGGTCACCGTGGAGTTTTATTGGGTGCGAGTCCCACATTACCTCGCCGTTGTCTCTGCCAGCGGTGGGGTATCCATAACGGATTTTCCCACGATAATAATTAAAATTGCAAATTAATAAAACCCCCCGATTTGAAATGTTCGTGTCTTGCACTTTCATTTGATACCCCACTTGAACTTATTAAAATTTGTACAGAGTCGACTTTTTTCCCCACTTTCAATCCTCATAACTTTTGAACAAATTATCCAATTTTCATTTAATAAACAGATTATAAATATACGTGTCGTGCTCTTTCATTTGATACCCCACTTGGACACATTCATTCAAGTTAAATGTTTCATCCCCACTTTCAACCCCCTAACTTCTGAGTTACACGCTCGATCAAATCAGCTTTCAAACAAAGAAAACCGCATTAAAATCGGTTCATTCGTTTAGGAGCTACGATGCCATAGATACACACGTGAAAATTATAACACCCCGTCTTTTTGCGTCGGGGGTTAAAAAGGGTAATATACGAGTTGATGTTGGTATTAGTCAGCGCTATGTATGTAGCTTTATCTCAAAATACCATCGACCATCTTGAGAGCAATGGCTAGGATGCAGTTAGCCAGACAACCAATAGGAATCCGCGTATCCTGTCCAAACACTACTACGCCTAGCGCACATTTTGCCTTTGTCAATAAATTGTAGACTGGCGCATCGCCGAAGAAAATTGGCATACGTAATTACATCTGTAAATTGGTACCTTGGTCTAGGGGAATTGGGACACATGTTGGGTACTTTAACTTCAATCTACTTACTGCAATTGATACCATAATTGAACGGTCGGTAGTGGTGTTCCATAAATGTGCCAATATTATACTGCGTTTAAAAGGACCCCGAGCAATTGTCTTAGAATCGTTGTTAGGACCTCGTCATTAAAGAACAACTTTTTACCTATTGCGACAGTATTGCCGGGGAAACGTTAAAATGTTTTTTTCGACTTCATACAAAATTAGACGATGGCATAAAGCTTCAGAAAATGACATTTTGGGTATTTTTTTCTTTATTTTTTCTTCTATTTCCCCAAAAAGTTATTGAGCATAGCATTCGGAACCGAGCCCCAAAAAAGTTTCTAAAGACCATTGCTCGCCCGATCTTCTTACACCTAGTATGGTAATGTTAATATCCCGTGTATACACACCAACAAAAAGTGTCTCGGGATTAGCAAAATTGCAATCAGAAGACCTTACAAAAACTGAATTCATTCATAATTTATTCAAAATGTGGGTGATAAGTCATTGATACAGGCATGGGGAATTAGGTAGGAGACCAATCCAGAAGATTAGATTTGATTTAAATAAATTAGATTTTTTTCAGAGCTAAAAATGTTCTTAATCCCTAGACACTTTTGATGTGTGTA
>SJJU01004838.1:0-30078 GCA_012932125.1 Conopomorpha cramerella
CTGTCTGACACCTCTATGGATGCCAAACCAGTCTGAGTAGGTCCCGTTTACCCTGACACAGGCACTGGAATCATCATAAAGTGATTTCAAAGACCGTACCAAGGTCCTGTCCAACCTGAACCGGGACAGCAGCAAGGTCCACAACTCATTCCTGGGTACCCGATCATAAGCCCTCTCTAAGTCCATGAAAGCGCAGAAAACCTTTTGGTTTTTAGCCAAAAACTTCTCCGTCACCTGGCGCAAAGAGAAGACTTAGTCGGTGCATCCCATTCCCTTCCTAAAACCAGCTTGTACATCCCAGATTTTTTCATCAGTCTCACGTATTACCCTTTCGATCAACACTTTTGTATACATTTTGCCGACGATACTAAGAAGGCTGATTCCTCGGTAATGTTTGCAATCCTGCTGTGAGCCGTTACCCTTATACAGTGGAACGATTACGGCTTTGCACCAATCACTTGGTACTCGGCCGTATCGCCAACATGCATTACAAATAAGGTGCAGCAGGTTCGCCACCACCGCACCACCAGCCCTCAGCATCTCCAGCTATATCCTATCATACCCAGCCGCTTTTCCATTTTTCATTCCTTTCATAGCCTTGAAAATTTCATTCATATGTATATCACTTTTATTCTCTTCGCCATCCATATTAACCGCATCAACCAAAGTCGACGCGGTGCTACATTCAAACAAATTTTCAAAGTATTCTTTCCATCTTCTTACAACCATACTTTCTTCATTCAAAATTTTTCCATCCTTATCTCTAATTGCTTTCATGCTATGATTCTCTGACTTACTTCTGGCTGACCAAATGACCAAAGTTTCCAAAATAGCCGAATATTATTTTGGAAGTTGTCAGAGAACCTCTTTTCATTCCGCTCTTTTAACTCAATCTTCTTACGTACTATCAGTTCTTTCACTCTCTTCTTTTAGCACTTGTATTGAGACATTTTCCTTTCACTTTCATCCACATTAGTTGCTTGGGTGTTGGCTCTCATGGCCAACACATCCATCCATGCCTTTTTCTTTTCATTCACACCCTTGTTTACTTCCTCATCCCACCAGAGCTCACAGTCTCTGGAGACATTCTTCCTCTTTCGCACCCCGCATACCTCAGTGGCTATCTCAAACATACCATTTTTAAAAACATTCCATACATTATCTATCTCATCTTCTCTTATTTCTTCATTCACTATACTGAGTTTTTCTTTCGGCATTGATTCATACTTCTCTTTCACGTCATCCTTCCGGAGTTGATCAACTTTTATTCTTTGCAAGCCTGTGTTGACAACAGGATCCCGATGACGCCAACCCCGGAACAAACCACTAATTTTTTCCTTTATACCGCAATATAACCGAAGTCCACGCGGGCGAAGCCGCGGCCGGAAAGCTAGTTTAGAATAAAACGAGACAACGATATGAAAAATAGATAGAGAGCGTCTGTGGTCCAGTTGGTGGATACTTGACTTGTAACCGGGAGGTCGCGGGTTCGAGCTTGGCTACTGGACGTGTTTCAATTGGACTCTTTTTCAGAGCCTATGTAGGTACGCAACGCAACGCTCGTACGGTGAAGGACAACATCATAATGAAACCCGCACACCACAAGGTGTGTGAACCCTATAACGGCAATGGGCTCACCCCCTGTCACGTTGGGTTAAATTCGCTTGGTGAACCGTGGGCATTTGCTTTAGCAAGTGCCTCTACCTACCCCGCTTTGGGCGGCGTGAAGTGTGTGTGATATGAAAAATATGCAGGAGTGAAAGAGTAAGACAAAATATCTTCTTCAGAACTGGATCCAAACTATCAAATTAGTACGTTGGAAACGAGCAGTGGCGTGCACTGGCTTTTACTACAAGGTAGGCAGTAATCCCCAAGGATTGCACCTATGTATAGGTAACTTGTCTTTACGAAATATAGGTACCTACATATCTACTCATCACAAAACAGTCGTCGTGAGTACAACAAAAAAAGTTCTAGCAATAAAGTCGGGTAGCCAAAATACTAAGGTTGGCAGTGTCTTTTTGCCTATATGGTGTGCACGCCACTGGAAACAAGACAGACTGAAGGTATTACATTGTATTGACTTCTTGGCACGCGCTCTAGAAAGTGATTGCACTTCGAAATAATTCTACATGTGTATACTAACCGTACTGATTAACATAATATTGTAGGAGTGGTAAGCAAATCACTTTTTTTTTGTTACACAATCCCTACATAATATCTCTAAGCATAATCTCATTATCTCTTAATGAATTTTAATGTGACAAGAAGATTTACATTTATGATTTCCTTTCAATGGATGCAAAGCGTTTATTTTTTTTTTGCAGCTCACATTCTGTCCGCGAATATTGTTCCTAAGTCCGTCGTGACTGTAGGATTTAGTATTTGACATAGTTTTGAATAATCTAGCTCTAATAGGATGACAATATTGAAAGGCCAAGTAGATGAATTAGAAAAGTAGTTTATAACTTCCTTACCCGACTTTAACAAAATCTAATTCTTAGTTTTAAATTTCTTTCAAGAAGTTCCCAGAATCTTCAGAAAATTTCAAGAAGATTGAACAAAGTGGCCCTCAATCCTCACGCGCAAATAGTATATACATAGGTACCTATTATGAAGCAAGAATTTCACAGCCACACGAATTTAAGCATTCTGAGAGAGTCCCTAAGTTTTTTCACAACAGTTGGTATTCTGTTATTTATTTCTAGTGTAATCGCAGGGATTTGACCGGAGAGCATTATCTCTCTATCACTTCGCATCGTTACGAGAGAGAGAACAAAAATGCTTGAGCTTGCTTTACAAAAGACCACAAGTCACAGTGGAATTTGTGTAACAAATCCAGCATTGCATGTCATTTGACGCTGTGATGCTAGAGAGTGATTGAATTACGAGAGTGTAGGAGACTTGGCTTTCTGGCCCCGTACCACGACGCCTTAAAGTAATATCGATGTGGGACAGTGACAGTGTTATACCACTCGTCTAGCGCTATCTCTGTCATAAAACGATAACATTATTAGAAGAAGGCGGCTTATTCCGATTATTCATCCCAGCCAGGGTAGATATTCGAAAAATGTGCGCTCGATTATCCACCCCGCCATACAAATGAAAATTTAATTTATATGAGCGTCTGTGGTCCAGTTGGTCGGATCCTTGACTTGTAACCGAGAGGCCGCGGGTTCGGATCCGGCTACTGGACCTGTACCAAGGGGACTTTTTCAGAGCCTATGTACGCAACGCAATGCTCGCACGGTGAAGGACAACATCGTGATGAAACCCGCACACCACAAGGTGTGTGAACCCTATAACGACGATGGGCTGTCCCCCTGTCACGTTGGGTTAAATACGCTTGCTGAATTGGGCATTCGCCATGGGCATTTGCTTTAGCAAGTGCCTCGGCCTACCCCGCTTTGGGATTAAAAGGCGTGAAGTGTATTTTTTTTTATAATTTATATGACGAGGTGGATTCTTGGCCGCGTGTTTTGCCACTATCCACCCTGAGGTGGATTTTCTAGGGTAGATATTCGGAATTAGCCAAGAAGGTCTTATGGTACGGGACCCTGACGTAATAACACGTAGTAAAACATGTACAGTCGGCAAGAACCTGGTCTACCGCGCTAAGCTTGAATCTCATAGTATTATGAATGTCATTAGTCATTAAGGTACATTGTTTACCTACTTGTCACAATATAATAAATGTACCTTATTGATGTCTTAGTGATACAGGAAGTGTCATCACAACTAATTGACCACTTATCTACGTGGCGATCAGAATTGCCTCAATACCAGACTAAAATATTCTGTACCATGAACTATACATACATATAATTATTATCTATTATATTTACGTTTTTTCCAATTTGAGCCTGTCAATCTCGACATACTTTCAGTAAAAACCATATAAAAATATCTTGACCCTGACCATCAAAACTATGGGTGGTCTCATAAGAGACTCACTTAAAATTAGTTTACAATTGTTCGCGCAAAATCACACATTTACAATAATTCAATTCAAAAATTTCACACCGAAAATACTTCGGACAATACCATTATGACATTGCAAGGTTTCCATTATATTAATGGACATCAATTCAATATAGTCTGACCGATTGTACCGTGTGAAATAGGCCTCGAACCTTAGTAGGTACCAAAGATCACGGTTTTTGACATGCGCATTGCGTCAGCGCATGTTTTTTTTCTTCTACGCACTATAGAACTTACTGTAGCAATTATTTCACAATAAAATATGACCGTTGCAGAGTTAATATAATATTATGCCGTAGTAGTATACAGTCTAAAAAACTATTTACATACATGTCACACCTTCTCTGTGGTCACTAAAAAAAATTTACAATTATTACGTCGGCATATTTAAGCAATCCAGGTTTTATTCCCGGAGGACGGGCAGCAGTTTCTGTGACTTAAACCACAACACCAAGCCGCCTGCCAAGCGTGCCGATTAATGGCATTTCACCTCCAAATGATCATGGAAGCCCTCGTTCAGTAGTAAACGTCATGGGGCTGATGATGAATAAAATATGTATTTATATTATAATACTAGCTGTCCCGGCAAACATTTGTTTTGCCATAATAAGTTGCCTTTGGCATCTTTGCCTACCCCGTATATTGGGAGTTATACAACTGGTAGATGCATAAAAAATAGATAGTAGCCGATTCTCAGACCTACTGAATACGCATATAAAAATCGGTAAAGCCGTTTGGGAGGAGTACCTACGGTAAGTAACATTGTGACATGGAAATTAGACAATGTGTAATTATCGGTTCATGGTGTTGACAATACATGTACACAAATTGTTATTTATTTTATAGTTTTTATAAGTTTTATTCAATTGTATTGTTGTTTGTGAATCCAAATAAAATAACAAATTTTAAAAATCCCCAGATTTTAAATGTTCGTCCCTTTCATTTGATACCCCACTTGGACATATTTATTCAAGTAAAATTTTTCTTCCCCACTTTTAACCACCATAACTTTTGAGTGGGTGAACAGAGATCGATCAAATATATAGAACACTCTCGATTAAATCATCTTTCAAATAAAAAAAAACTAAATCAAAATCGGTTCATTCGTTTAGGAGCTACGATGCCACAGACAGTCACACTTTCAACCCCCATAACTTTTGAGTTTGTGAACAGAGATCGATCAAATATAGCATAGAACACTCTCGATTAAATCACCTTTCAAATAAAAAAAAACTAAATCAAAATCGGTTCATTCATTTTGGAGCTACGATGCCACAGACAGTCACACAGATACACACGTCAAACTTATAACACCACGTCTTTTTGCGTCGTCGAGGGTTAAAAAAAAAACAATTACACCGATATTACCGCTTGTATCCTATGCCTCACAAACATTTTAATAAACTTAGATACATATGTACGTTATCTTGAAAGTATGTAGGTAATCAGATGATTACTTATGTACGACATCCAGCTTAAGCTAGTTATCTCGTTACATCGCTCAAGTGTGTACTTAGTGACCACTAATCGATGGTAAGTATAGCTTACACCACTCAATTATGAGGAGTGGATTAACAAGAACTTTGCCACTTATGGCCCAGTCATAGACATAGTGAAGAGAAATTCAAACTAAAGTACGAGAAATTATTATAGGATTATTCATAATAAGTAAATAATATGTTGTACTAGTTATACCGGATCCTGTGTGCAAAAGGATCCCAAGCAATTGCAAAAAACATTTCCTCGCGGACTCGCCATAATAAAAATGGTTATATAAAAATGCCATAGTCATATTGACGAGCTCAACAACGTTTCTAAGACCATTTGCTCGGGATCCTACACGCATTATAAACACCCGAACACAATAAATGCCTAAGCTCATCGCTGGTTAATACCAGCCGGAGAAGCGGGAATCAAACCTTTGACTTATACAGGTTGGCTTTAAGAAAGCTAACCCATCTGATTCGGATTACCGTATTTTATAATTTTCAATAGACCATTTTCCATGTACTTTATCACATATTTCCAATGAAAAATACCGCAAACGCACGAGGATCCATAAAATAAATTATAGTTGCAAGGAGGTCGTATCGTATCGTTATTGAAAGAAAAGCGCACTAGGCAGAAATTGATATTCCAGGTATTAATAATAATAACATAATTTCAGAAATTGAGGTTCAAATACATACACAATAAGCTTATACAATAAACTTAGTGAGTACTTACTACCCATAAAAGTTCCTACAAGCCCTGTGGTTTCGGGTGAGTAGAAAGCTCAACCCAATATAAGATGTACAGTAATGCGCGAACGTCGAGCAAACAACGAAAACAAACAAACACTCGTAAGTAATTCTCGTGAAATAATTCGCTGATTAATCTAAATTCATCATCATCAGCCACATGACGTCCACTGCTGAACGAGGGTCTCCTCCAATGATTGCCATGATCATTTGGGGGAATGCCAATAATCGCCACGCTTGGCAGGCGGGTCGCGATCGCTGTGGTGCTATGGTTTAACTCACAGAGAGCACTGCTGCCCGTCCTCTGCAGAGTTCCCTTAGTCGCCTCGTACAGACCCCCAAGACGGGAAAAGTTAGGCTGAGGTGGTGACACATGTATTCTATTTGCCGTCACAACAAGACTTAAATTAAGTTGATTGCCAGGGTGTGGAATGACTTGCCGGAGTCTGTGTTTCCTGCGCAGTACAGTCTGGAGGTCTTCAAGTCGCGGGTGACTACATCAAATCTACGTGAAATCATGAGGACCTAATGAACAAGTGTGTTCCATCGTAGACCACATCGCTGCTTAACATCAGGCAGGGCGGTGATCAAACGCGTGTTCATTATGTTGAAAAAAAAAATCCAATATAAATATTTAATGAAAGCTGTGCATTTCTCGGTGCACTCCCCAAGGCGCGGCAATGGAACCGCAGCCCACTGGTCACAAAACCTTGCAGCTTGCTCCTGCATCCACTGCACATCTGATCTCACAGTAAATTAGTCATTGATAGCCAATAATAATAGCTTGATCAAACATCAATTGCCACTCGGCGCGACTCATCGGCGACTTATTAATTCACTGTGACATAAATATGTTCCATTTCATCGCTATTTAACCCAAATTCGGTTATACTGATCCAATTATCTATTGTTTTTGTCGCAAGGTACTTTATTTTAGGGTATATTATATCCATTATACATAATGTAGGTACTGTGTAGGTAGTGTAAGTCAGGAAAATGTGACATTTTCTGTGTTACTAAAACATCAATAATATACCTATACAGACCGTTCACAGTGATTTTACCTTTGGCTGTTATGTTGTATGATGATACTACAAAAGTATAACTTTTGAATTGAAAATTTATAAAAAAAAATAAATGTACGTGTCGTGCCCTTTAATTTGATACCCCACTTGAACATATTTGTATAAATTCTACTTTTTGTCCCCACTTTCAACCCCCATAACTTTTGATATAAATTATCTAATTTTAATTTAATAACAGATTTTAAATATACGTGTCGTGCTCTTTTATTTGATACCCCACTTGTACATATATACTCCCTACTACTAGCCGAGAAGCCGAAAACAGATCACAGTGGCGTGCAATTGGAGAGGCCCATGTCCTGCTGGACGATAATTTGATGAATAGCTTTATTAGTTCGAGAGTTATGATACCATAGACATACACGTCAAACTTATAACACCCCTCTTATTGCGTCGGGGGTTAAAAATACTTTGACTTTGAACAAATAGGCGCTGTGATTGGCTGCTATGTCACACATCGTGCTACTTACCTTGTTTCAACCAATCGCAGTGCCTGATATGCCTTTTTTATCACTGTGAACAAGCGTTTGACCACTATCCTGCCTGATGTGTAGTCCATCACCACAGCAGCGATGTGGTTATGGTCTACACTTGTTCATTAGGTACCTATTCAACCGCGACTTGAAGACCTTCAGACTGTACTGCGCAGGAAACACAGACTTGTGTCTTGTCATTTATTTATAAGTGCCTCTCAAAGACAGAGGCCTACCCCAAAAGGCGTGGAGTGTAATTATTTTTTATATAGGTTTATACCGTTATAGTATTTATTCCGTCGAAATTATTTAAAAAAGATGTTCAATATCTTATCTCTTGGAGATATCGATACGTGTTTCTCAATTACGGATTAATTAAATTCATTAAGATCTCATTTCCCGTCTTTCACACGGTTCTATCAGGGAGTTAAATTGGTCAAGAAATACCGATTCAATTGAACCGGTTAAGTAAATCTGACCGCAAACTCGGATAAACCCATCTAAGCCACAAAAAAGAACAACATCCTGTTCCATCTAGTAGATCAGTCGATCTTATAAAAACGTAGAGTAAACAAATTAAACAAAGGTACAAAGGATTTTGAAAATAATGTTTTAGATGATGGTAAAACTCCATACGAATCCCTTCGTCAATTTTCACTTTAAGATGTCATTAATTTCTTTTTCAATGACTTTCTCCCTGCTTTGCCTTCTATTTTTATCTAAATAGAAATAATTTTAAATGAGTATTGAGTATATTAATATTATTGATGAATAGGTCCCTAATGAGCAAGTGTGCTCTATCGTAGACCACGTCGCTGCTTAACATCAAGCAGGATGGTGGTCAAACGCTTGTTCACTGTGTTTAAAAAATATTTTTTTCGGTCGTATTGAATGCGCTTGGTGAAATGTATTTTTTTATTACTTACTAGTGACCGGCCCCGGCTTCGCACGAGTGCAATGCTGATACTGAGTGTTTCTCAAGTATATTATGCATAAACCTTCCTTTGGAATCACTCTATACATTAAAAGAAACCGCATCACTATCAGTCGCGTATTTTTCAAGATATAAGCATACACAAGGACAGATAGCAGGTTATTTTACCATTTTACTATGTAAAGATGTTTCTTCATTTTAACTCGCGCATTACTGCCAGTCTGATCTATCTAAGGATCCAGTTTTGAAGCTAATGATGTAAAAATACATTTAAATGAATTAAAGTAATAATAAGTGTCAATAGCCACCTATAGGCCACCTAACACGAATGAAATTTGTCACGGTAAATTGATATTTAATACTGTCTGATAGAGGCTAGATTAGAGGCTATGAACGACTCAGTCTAAGCACAACTGTGCATATATCGTCCTCATAAGATTAAGACAAACAGTATGCTGATACCGAAAGTCGTCAATAAAATCCCAAATATGTGTAATTATGCAAAAATGGGAAATTATCATGAAGCAATATTTAACCCGGCACTCAGCGAAACCTGTACCACATTACTATACAAAGGAATTTAAGCTTTAATGGTATTGGTTCAAAGTATTTTTTTCTCAAACACAGCAGAGGCAATAAAGTAGCTGTATTTTGCATGTTCGTAAAGTCTGAATCGGGAGTTTTGCGGACGCCTAAAATTGGCTGAACTGTAGTAACCTGGACTGGTAACAATGTTTCTACTACCTATTTAAAACTACGTAGTAGATGCCGCGCGTATTTTTATATTTTTTGACCCACTATTGCAGTTTGCCAGTAGCGTCTGTAGTCCAGTTGGCCGGATACTTGACTTCCAATCGAATGGTCTCGAGTTCGATTCCGGCTACTGAACCGTGTACCAATGGGACTCTTTTTCAGAGCCTATGTACACAACGCAACGCTCGCACGATGGAGGACAACATCGTGATGAAACTCACCACCACAGGTTTTGTGAACCCTATAACGGCGATGGGCTCACCTCGTGTCACTTTGGGTTAAATACGCTTGGTGAAATGTGGGCATTTGCTTAGCAAGCTATCTATATATCTCTATCTATATATATATCATTCTATCTTTTTATTTTTTTCTATTGCAGGTATGGAAATAGGTGTAATATTAGTATGTCATTATAGATTCTCGACGGTGAAAGATGATTTTTTCAAATTGGACCAGTACTTTCGAAGCCCATACAATTCAAACATACAAACAAATGATTTTTCTTTATAATATTAGTGTAGTAGACATACGGTCGCGCTTTCCACGAGTTTTGCGAAAAACTCTTGTTTTTTAACAGACTTAACAGAATGAATAAGTATGGTAGTAACTCTAGTGTAACGTTTTAGGCCGTTCGTTTTCCTCTAAATATGGCTGTTTTTTACTGAGGCATACATAACAATGCTTCTTATGCTTCGATTGCCCATTGTTTAATGTTTATGTATGTTCCGGTTGCCCATTTACTAATGGCCTAAGCACATTTCGATTCCCTCAATTACGTCTAGCTATAATATTTACTTTAGGTAGCTAATAGGTACGTCTAATAGATGTCTATAAATTTAAAAATATATTGAATGTACAAGTAACATGATAGACGTAGGTAGAGGTCCTTCAGGTAGGTATTAGATATCAGATATAATATCTGAAGGTAGTGCGAAATATATTTTAATCTGATTTAAGGTAAAAAGGTAAAATAAGGTAAAAAGTTCATCATCCACATAACGTCCACTGCTGGACAATGATTTCTATGATCATTTGGGTGGAATGGCGATCGCAGTGGTGTTGTGTTTTAACTCACAGAGAGCGCTGCTTCCCGTTCTCTGGGGGATTGCCTTGGTCACCTCTTACGTCTCCCAAGACGGGAAAAGTTGGGCTGGGGTGGTGACACAGTCATGTATTCTATTCGCCGTCACCACACAGCTAATCACCGCGTTAAACGATGCACACACATCAAAAGTGTCTAGGGATCAAGAAAATTTTTAGCTCTAAAAAAATATAATTTATTTAAATCAAATCTAATCTTCTGGATTCGTCTCCTACCTAATTCCCCATGTCTGTATCAATTGCTTATCACCACATTTTGAATAAATTATGAATTGTAAAATATATTCTTGATGGCAATCTTCTAAAATGTACTTGATCCCTAGACACTTTTGATGTGTGTATATTACTGATTTTGTTACTCTCTTCTCACTATAGCCTTTGTAAAAACAGCGATGCGCATCGATTGACGCTTGATGCCAAAGATTTTTTATTTCAAATAAAAAAGCGTATTAAAAACTAAAACGTATTCACAACCAAAAAAAACCTTTTTGTACATGGTGTCAGCACACATGATTACCGTGAAATAAGCCAATTATATAATATAAGTTTACATGTTTATAACTTTATTGGTATAGTAATAAAAGCTCTTGAACAGTTCTTCGATTTTTTATTATAACCGTAGTATGAAAAACTCCGCAGATAATCTTTATCAAAAGAAACACGCAATATAAAAATACTGAGATGGCATTTAATCATTTGAAGTTAATCTTAATGGTATCCTGAATGTTCTGATTTTAACTATGTTTTACCATAATCCTACTAGATTATTCAGTTTATTAAATAGTTAGTCGAGACTACAGTCCTATATTACAGGATCATTAACATTTCTATACTATTCTATAGAGAAACCATTAATTAGTACTTTTCGTTGTAATGCTTAATCTCAAAAAAATCTAATATTATTTCTAAATTCTCGAACTAAGTGAAAGCTCACTATAAAAATATATAGCGTATTATAGACTTCTATAAAAACATTTCAAACAAGTCAGTTCTTATTCTCAAAGGATTTTCTGTATGTGCACATATGCCGTTTTATCCCGTAAAAACAAAACGTGCACTAAGAAAAACGTGGTCACTTTGTACGACCTAAATACACTGGAATGTCTGTTTGATACAAAACTGTCTAAATTATACAGAAAAATCCTTTGATGTTATACCGAAGGACTGCTTTCGATTTTCCAATGTTGTTTCTGTTCTCGAAATACATTACTAGCTCTACCCCTTCTGCTACCATCAGTTTATCATCTAGCTGTCATAGTACGGGACTTAAAGTAATGTCGTTTTCGCTGTGTGACAGGTACAGCGACAACCACTTGTGTAGTGGTATAGTACTGTCACACAGCGTAAACACGCCCATGGTACAGGGCAGCGGCGTGCACACAATATAGGAAAAAAGACACTGCCTACCTTAGTATTTTGGCTACCCGACCTAATAATAGAGTTATTGCTAGAACTTTTTTTGTTGTACTCATGACAGAGACTGACGAAGGTCCTGTGTTTTGTGGGTGAGTAGATAGGTAGGCACCTACCTATATTTCGTAAAGATAAGTTGTAGCATACATAGCAGGTGTCGTTCCTTGGTGATTACTGCCTACCTTGTCGTAAAAACTAGTGCACGCCACTGGTACAGGGCCAGTTCACATGGGAATTTCTAATATAGGGAGGAAAAGGCGAAGCTAAATGCAGGCCCAAATGAACCAATGAAAATGAGACATTCTGACAAATGGACATAGTGACAATGACCAATAGTGCTGTAAGTGCCATTAGTTCATGACTTTTCAAACCGTTTCTAATATATCCGAGCATTTCATTAATTCATTAAAATCCATGTAAAAATCTTTCACTTTCGTAGGTATATTAATCGTTATTTTTTTATAATGGCGGCGCTAATAGTATCGCCAACCACCTCTTATTTTGGATATAATCAATAATCCTTCAGAATTTTAAATCGTCCACCATTACTTGTAACTTGAGTCAAGCTTTCTCAGCGTGTCACAACAAAATAAAACTAGCTATTCTAGGTCAAACATGAAAGAAACTTAAGGAAGTGACAACGATGACCATACACGGCAAATGATTTATGTTGCCGTCCATTCTGAAAATAACAATTGTCGGTAGATTTCACATCACTTCGCTAACACTAGTTCTCACGTGGGTAGGCAGTATCAATATTTTACTAAGTGATTAGTAATTACCTACTATTTATATTTTTTTTATTATAGCTCCGATATCTGATGGGCTAGTATATTATAAATCATTAGGATTGTCTGAACATTGTAGCTTTGTCTGAAACGTTGATATGAGTACGATATTTCCCAGTTTTGTTTTACTACTGGGAGAAAAGCGAACCGCATACAACTGCGTCGAAACGTCGAATAAAATAAAAGTAAAGTAAGCTCCAGCTTGTTGATTATACTCGCGCCAATATACCCGAGGAACAATATTGCTTTAATAAAGGGAATAATATTTAAAGGTATTAATTTCAATTCGTTTATTGAACGATGGTGGAATGTATTATTCGATAACTATTACCAAACCAATCGACCGATCGTAGATCGTTCAAGCCTCAGTCGACCCTCGACTAAGGATCGATTGGAATTGGGTAGTAATACCCTAAAATACCATCTTGCGAGATAAAGAACAATCTAAAGGATTTTTGGGGGGTAAAAGCATTACAATGTAAAAGCATTATTAGTATGTGAGTACATTGTTTGTATGTGATTTTTTGCAGACCAATAAACACTCGGCTGTAATTCCACTCGGATGGACAGAGGCAGTGTATCACGGGGTAAGCCAATAGCCGCTTAAAAAAGCTGTAGAACCGAACGTTTCAACGGTATACTTTGCTTCACTATAAAATCAATGTTTGATTGCATACTCCGAATTTTAACTCATTTGTATTTCGCCCGGAGAAAAATAAATCCATTAGCCATTATTTTTATTACCAATTTGTTGGCAATGCGATTTTTATGAAAAAAAAACTCGTTTTTAAACAACTATGCAGAATGAAAACAGTTGCTGTTCGCAAAACGAACTAGGTAGTTCATTAACCCCTATTCTGAAACTCCGCACAAAGTCTCTGTCATCTCAAGCTGAAAGAAAGTTTGTCTCCCTGCGTAGGTATTTGTGTAAAAAAGTCAAACTATACTCAAGCGATACTTGAGTGCCTAGTTAGATTTGATTATTGCTTCAGAATATGGTTCTAGGAATCCTTGAGGCACAGATTTCAATCAACTTGTTGATTAGTGTTTGTCTTTTATGTTATATTCTTCATTGCCCTCAATGAATATTGCCAACATTTCTTAATGAAGACACTTGCTAAGTGCAACGTTTATTAACGTAGGTGAGTGATGTTACTTCATTAGCTTATTCGTGTCAACAGCTTAAATTAGAGCTTTTGGTGTCTTTCCTGTTATAAAAAATACCACCTACTTTCTGTCGTCATTGTAAAATCGGATATTTACATCATGCTGTGATGACTATGATGATTTTATTTGATAGTAAAGTCGAGGGCTAACTTAGGGGTATCCAGGGCATGCTTCCCTCGGTGAGAAGCAAAAACGTCTCCTATGTTTCTGTCCACTTCCATTAGAAATTATTTTGGCCATACAACCTTAAAGGCTAAGTCGGCCTACAAGAAATGGGTAATTTTCATTGACGTTTTTCTTACAGATTTTTGCGCGGACAACTGTCATTACTGTCAAAATTTATTTGGAAAGAGTGACAGTAATAACGTCGTCGACGTAAAATCTGTCAGAAAAACGTCAAATAAAATTTCACATTATGAAGTTGAGTTTATGAACCTTTGTATAAACATAGAACGTCAATGATCACGATGATTCAGTACGAACATCGTTCGTACTGAATCATCGTGATCATTCAGGTCATAAAACATTTTTTTTTTAAATTCATTAATCAAAAGAGGATCTTTAACGCTTTTTCGAAGGAAAATAGATTCATACAAAATAGAAAATGTTACTGGCACACACTATTTGTAAGGTGGTTAAAAACTAGAAACAAAGTTTTGAAATGTAAGTACGTACTTATATTTTATGCGTAATTAACTGTATAATTATTTTCAATTAAATATGAAAGTATGTAGATAATTTCCGCACTCTATTTGAGACTAACTAAAAGTGACAGCGAACATTTCACTAATTTTATTCGAAGTCAGAGTAACATAACATTCAAGTTCCATCGTTTCACGTATCTGAGCAGTTAACACTTTCGGGGAAACACCGACCGTCGTCGAGACGTGATATCAATAATAAAATTGCTATTGTCGTCATATCAGTGTCCACCAAAGTGTTGATACTACTTTATTGTTTGCTTCGCACACTGAGGTTAGATTTTAAAATGACATTTCGAAGTGATGGACTATCTAAATTCAATTTATAAGCTCTTTCGTAGCTCAATTTATTTCAAGCTTTTATCTAGTAGGTTTAAGATTTAAATAAAGCCACACCGACGACGTTTCTATTTTAATATTCTATTCTTTTGTTGCGAAATCCACATTTTTAAGTGCAAAAGAATGTACGTAGTTAACCGTTTGAAATTTAAGAATAAATCTTGAATAAATCATTCACGTTTGCATTCACATTTGTGTGACTTTACTTTCTTGACTAGTGGACTGCCCGCGCTATTTTTACTAAATGTACTCCGGCGGTATTGCCAGCAGTTTATCCGGTTCCTGTGGGATATTCGGGATAAATATAGTCGATGTATTATATACACTCGTTATGCATAAGATAATCTGTTAAAATTAGAAATACACTTAACTTCACGCCATTTAATCCCAAAGCGGGGTAGGCAGAAGCACTTTCTAAAGCAAATGCCTACGGTTCACCAAGCGTATTTAACCCAAACGTGACAGGGGGTGAGCCCATCGTCAAAATTAGAAACTCTTAAAATATTAGTAAGTAAGCCAGCATCTGCAATTAGAGTTCCATGACATAATAAGTAGGTGTCTACAATTAAAATTCGAAATATGTGAATGTCATAAGATTATTAAGGTTCACTTTTTTAATTATTACACTATCGCCGTCACCACTGACCCCTGTGGTGACGGAGAGTAGAATACATGTATCACTACCCTAGGCCAACATTTCCCGTCGTGAGGGTCGTAAGAGACGACCGAGGGAACTCTCCAGAGGACGGGCAGCAGCGCTCTCTGTGAGTTAAACCACAACACCACTGCGATCGCCAACCCGCCACGCGATTATTGTCATTTCCCACAAATGATCGTGGAAATCATTGGGAAAGGCCGTCGTCCAGCAGTGGACGCCTTATTGGAAGTGTCATTAAAACTGTTAGACCCGCTTTCCTTGCTGACCATACCTACACATCCAGTAGGATATTTTCGGAACAAAAACCAACAAGTTATAATTCGAGCTCAGCAAATCCGGTTTTTTACATCTTCCAAGTTTTTTGCTAATCATATTTACCATTGCAGGTGGGCAAGGCAGCAAGGCATCCAAGATGGCGTCGAGTGACGTACAAGCTGCGTGACGTCACCGAGGTGGAGTATGGACGCGCCGTAGGATGCCCCTGACTCAGTGGCTGCTGCTGCTCGCTGCAGTCCCGTGGGCGCTGGCCTTTATACCGGGGGCTGATGGTAAGAATTCTTCCAGTACTATTTTTATTAAGAGCTTTTATATAACTTACAATGTATATAGCATGGTTAACTAAGTGATGTTTTTCTAAATCCAATATGGCGGCACTTGCAAGATGGCGGACTAACTATTTTTAATGCGCATCTACAATATTTGGTATCAATTGAAAGGGCTTGGCAAGTAAGACTCGACAAATAAAATAACGTCTCTCTAAATCCACTATGGCGGTATTTTAAATTAAAATCTTGAGATTTTAAAAAGCATTTTTACTATTAATTTATTTCGTTTTTACCGTCTCCATATTTCATCAACGCCCGGATTTGTTATTAGCCACAGAAGGTTATATGTATAGGACCTTGGAATGTTTATGTACTAGTCAAGTGGAATGATGTTTTCGTTTATACGTTGCAAAAAAACACAAACATAGGAATAAATTACATTGGTTCACCAGTAATCCTAGCACGGGAAAAAAGATACGACAGTAAACTAATACGCGCTCTGATTGGCTATTATACCACGCTTAGTATATCATTATAAACACATAGATTCTTCTTGTCATTTTTTTTTTATAGTGGAAATCGAACCCAAAAAAAAAATTAATTAGGATTCAAGAAGATTTTACAGCAAAACCTGTTTCAAGACTAACATTAGAACCTAAGACTCATGTCTACACGTTCGTAAAATATGCCATCTAAAATGTCTACTTTGTCTTAACAAAGTTGGTGTACAACCAGGAATGCAAGCCGAACGAATTACGCACGGCTATAACGTATAGTCTCCTGGGGCAGAATAACCATACAACTCCATCCATACACCTGTCCCTTGACACAATCTCGAAAAAACCGAGACTACTTCATGGAGAACACTTCTAATTTACAATTTCCTTCGACTGCTTGAATTGTAAATAAATGAAAAAGAGCTTGATGGCAAACACGTACGATATCTGATGGATATATCCGGTTCGATATTTTACAGGAAGCAAATGATTCCCGATTGGGATCTGTAGGTTTTAAAAAACGGAACGTTACGCATAACGTTTTGCTTCCGATGCTTGAGATGCTACTTTGTTTTTCGCTGTTTTTCTTTAATCTTGTTAAGTTAAATATGAACGTTAAAGGCACAATTACAATGTTTATACAATTGGTAAGAGCATAGCTTAACTATCAAGGACCCAATGGTATTAACCTAGAAATCCAACAAAGACACCACAAGTCGACCTTTGGATGGGAATAGTAATAAACTAAATTTTAATTATGTTTTAAAGAAATGCCCACTGACATTATATTCAAACCTCCTTACCAATAAACGTGTTGTCACTTATACAACAGTTATTACAGGTCTACTTGAACTGGTTATTCCGTATTTGACATACAACTGACAAGTTAAGTTGAGCTTTGTGTATCTTCGAAATAGCAATTCCGCCATTATTAGTAAGGCCCAAAGTTTATATCGGGTATTAGCGCGCAAAGATAACTAAAGATACGCTTCAGCCCTCCAGAGATGGCGGGCAGCAGCGCTCTCTGTGGGTTAAACCACAACTCCACTGTTGATGGCCAACCCGCCTGTCAAGAGTGGCGACTATAGGCATTTCCCCTCAAACGATCATGGAAATCATTGTGATTAAGCATTCAGCTTAAATCTAAGTTTTATGTTAAATAATATGCTCTTAAAATATATAATCAGAAGATTCTATCATGTTCTTCAGGTCCTATAACATGGCAAGAAGCACTGGAAGGTGGCTCGACCACTCTGCGGTGCGACGCCACCACCCCGGAGCCTGGTGACGAGCTGATGCTGCTGGTCTGGTACAAGAACTACATGCCTATTTACAGGTACAAAAACTGTTTTAACTCTTTCAATCCCATATACCTCTGCTCCACCTCACTTATCAACATAATACTACACTACTACAACATAGTCAAAGTCAAAGTCAAAGTCAAAGCGTTTATTGTTCATCTTAATAAGTGCTATAACATACAGATATACAGTAGCATAACACAAAGCTTGATGAACGTCATTTATGACTTTAAAACAAAAGTAATCGTCCCCGCTTCGAATTAATTTCTTTTACTGGCCAGAAGAACCGGGAAGAAACTGGCATCTTTTCAAATCACCAAGGCTTACTGCTAAGTATACTTAACATAAATGACTTAATACTCATTTAACAAATGCTTGATGGCCGGATGCATGCCTGACTGGTGAACAGCTCAAGGGCACTAAATGATATTAACATTAAATAAAACAAAAGAGTTCCCTGTGGGTTATGTAACTAAACCCCTCAGAACATGCAAGCAACCACCCAGCTCATTACCAACATTAGTGATGTGGAATGCCTTAGATGTCTTAATACTTATGTTTTACATCATACGAGCTGACATGTTTGTCCATGCATTATCATCATGTAGGTAATCATCAACCCTGTAGTATGCCTTACTAATTAACTGTTTCTTTACAATTGACTTAAATTTTCCTTCAGAAAACTCAGTTATTTCCTTGGGCAGTTTGTTATAAAATTTAATAGCAAGTCCTAAGAAGCACTTGCTAGTTTTTCTGAGGCGACTAAAAGGCTGATAAATCTTACACTTATTTCGAGTGCTATATTTGTATACCTCATCATGCTGCAAAAATGAATTAATATTTTTTCGGATATACATAATATTTACAAAAACATACTGCGATGGAAGTGTCAAAATATCTATACTTCTAAATTTATCTCGAAGGGAGTCTCTGGAGCGCATTTTATATATTGCCCTTACAGCTCTCTTTTGGAGTACAAATATCGTACCTACATCAGCAGCATTGCCCCACAACAATATACCATACGTCATTAAGCTATGAAAGTGCAAAGTACACCAACCTTGCCGTTTCAACATCTGTTAAATCTCTGATACGTCTAACGGCAAACGCGGCCGAGCTTAATTTAGCGGCAAGTTTAGTAATATGCTCTGCCCATTGCAGTTTGGAATCTATAGTAACACCTAGAAAGACAGTGTTATTTATAAACTCCAAACTCTTACTTTCTAATTGGATACTTGCATCAATCTTTTTAACATTTGGTAGAGAAAATTTTATACATTTTGTTTTTTTACTATTTAATAAAAGATTGTTACAAGTAAACCAATCGAGGACTTTAGACAGTGTTTCATTAATGCCCTCTGTATTAACATTAGTGCGATTTACTTCAAATATCAACGAGGTGTCATCAGCGAACAATACTATGTCAGCATGCTTCTCTACCATTGAAGGGAGATCGTTAATATATACCAAAAATAAGAAAGGTCCAAGTATTGATCCCTGAGGAACGCCTAGTTTTACTTCAGAGCCACCAGATCTAATTCCATCAATATCTACATATTGCTTGCGATTATTTAAATAAGAACTTATGATTGACAGATCAGCCACACCGTAGAATTTTAATTTTGAAATTAATGTTTTTGAGTCTACACAATCAAATGCCTTTGAGAGGTCGCAAAAAATGCCAATGGCATCTTTTTTGTCCTCCCAAGAAGCAAAAATATGCTTTACTAGAGCTACACCTGCGTCAGTGGTTGATCTGCCTTGAGTAAAACCATATTGCTTTGAGTGCAATAAATTATTACTTACAAAATAAAAAAGCAATTGGTTTAACATAAGTTTTTCAAATATTTTACTACATACAGGTAAAATAGCAATTGGCCTATAATTGTTTCTATCTTCGGAATCACCAGATTTGAATAGAGGTATTACTTTACTTAGCTTCATTAGATCTGGGAAAACCCCTTTCTTAATAGATACATTGAAAATTACAGCTAAAAATGGGGCTATGACAGAAATTACGGAGCTAATAGTCTTTACCGACATACCCCACAAGTCCTCTGTCTTTTTAACATTTAAAGAGTGAAAAGTTTTTGTTACATCATAAGCAGTAACTTGTCCAAATGTAAAATAACCTTGAGGAGGTGTAACATTATCTGATAATAATAATTGTTCAGCGCTGAAAGCACTAGAAGCCAGGTTTTTGGTCACATTGGTGGGTATATCAGTAAAAAACTCTTCAAATTTGTTTACAATATCTACTTTGTTATCAACTAGTTTGTCTCCTACTCTTAATTTCTTTCCAGATTGTTCACTAATTACTTGCCATACAGTCTTTACTTTGTTACTTGACTTTTCAAGTTTTACCTTGATTGAAAGGGCTTTAGCTGCTTTACAAGTATTTCTAAATATTTTAGAGTATTGCCGGACGTAATGAGAGAACTTTTCATCCTGGCTATGAGCTTTTTGTGCGTAAAGATCGTAAAGGTTCCTACGAGAAATGTGCAAGCCAGGAGTTGCCCATTCATTAAATTTACCTTTACAGTTATTAGATATTTTTATAGGAAAAGTGCTCTCATGTAGGTCATGGATAACATTAATTAGCTGACATGACATTTTATTTGGATCATCATCATTAAAGTTGAAATTATACATTGCAAGTTCAATTTGCCTACTGAATCTGTCTAGTTTCTTTGCAGTGATGGGTCTCGATCTTCTTGGGTTGGGTCTGGTCTTCCTGACTGCCGGAACTACAATTTCTTGACCACTGTGATCAGATTCTAGACAGTTGATGATCCTCTTTGAACTTAGGTCTAGATTGTAAAATATATTATCTATACAGGTTGCAGAAGTTGGTGATATTCTTGTTGGCTCGTGGAAGGCATTTATCAGCCCATAACAAGTAAACAGAGATAAAAATCGTGTTGCTGTCAAAGAATTTACTAAAATGTCAACATTGAAGTCACCACATACTACAACCTGTTTTTTGCTTGTAGAAAGCCGACTAAGGACTTCTTCCATCGCAGATTCAAACACCGCAAAATCGGAGTTTGGAGGTCTGTATACAGAAACAATAATATGACTACTTAACTCTATACACGCCAGCTCGATAGTGCGTTCAACAGATAGACATACTATGTCTTGCCTAGATTTACATTCAAAGTCTTTTTTAACAAGAATTAATGAGCCACCTCTCTGAGAGTGCTCTCTGCTGAATACACTTTTACAATCATAGTTACTTAAGTGATAAGCCATATTACATTTGTGTATCCAATGTTCTGTCACACAAAGGATATCTACATTTTCACTATTTAAATAAAATTCAATAGAATCTATTTTGCTGGGAAACCCTTGAATGTTCTGATGAACAATTTTCAAATTATATTGGCTTCCCATTGTCAGTTGAGGCTGTTTAAACAGTCTCCGTTTCCATGCAAGTTATTGTTAGTACATATACTAACCAATGTCTCATTTTGTGTCTGCGTTGTAATTTCTACAACTGAATCACAGGAGATATTATAATCTCCATGACCATGCAAGTTATTGTTAGTACATATACTAACCAATGTCTGATTTAGTGACTGCGTTGTATTTTCTACAACTGAATCATAAAATATATTATAAGATAGCAATGAAGCTAACTGTCGCCTTTCATTTGCAGATAGATATATCCTATCTCTAGTCAATCTAAAAGATTTGATAAAATTATTACATTCAAAGTAATGTATGTCATTAAATGTTGTCATATGGTGAATAAACCTATTTATGTCATTAATTCTTTGGTTCAAATGACTAGAAGCATTTCTTATGAATGGAAAGGAGCTTATTATTATTTGTGGACTGTTAACATTCTGTTTCTTCTCTATTAGAATGTCCATTAATCTTTTCACACATTTTTTTGTAATATTTTGGCTATTACCTAGCATAATTACCATAGATGCATCTTCCAGTGGCGTGCGCACCATACAGGCAAAAAGGCACTGCCTACCTAGAAATGTTCACGTCGTGGCGGCGGCGAAAGTAAAAATTGTGTAAAACCAAAACTCAAAACACATCCTTTGTATGACGGTCTTTACCCACCGGAGCTCATAATACGGTGGTCAACAAGTATCAGGTTCGACAAGGACACACCCCCTACAAAAATATCACAATAAAAAAAAATCTCCGTTGTGTTGTAGTACTAAGACCCTACGGGTCTAATTATACTGGCTTTAAAGTACAAGGCAGTGAGTTGGTAGCCTAGAGGTAACTACGACCCAACAACTTAAACATATAAAAGAACCTCTCTTGTATGGTGTTTAAAAGCAATCGCGGGTCAAACAATGATCGTTGCGTTACAGTAGGCACGGCCGTTCAGTGCCTGTCGACGTCGGTCGCCGTAGTACCAAGAAGCAAGAAACTGAAATAGTGCGAGCGGTGCAGTTATATTTTACTTCCATAGCGCGGAAACCACGCGGAAACGAGATAGAATGCACCAACTCCAGCCGCAGGAGTTGCAAAATTAACCAATCACAGCCGAGCCGCCTGACGCTATGCGGGCTCGATGGCTTGCCATGCGCGCGCATAGGGACCTAATATTTTTGGGACTAAATTACAGACTTTGAAATATGTAGATAAGACATAAAATAAAATATGTGCAATTTAGGCAGGGGTAATATTTTTTAGGATCAGGAAAATATTTACCTACTCAATTTCTACAGAAATTAACTGTATTGAATAAATATATTTGTTAATTGCCTTGTTTAGTTTAAAACAAACATTAGTTAATATTTTTTTCTTTTCCTGTAATATATTTTTTTTTTCGTATATCTACCTAGAAATGTGCGAGCGTGAACAAAATGTTTCTTCCTTCACGATAGAGGATCCCTGCTAAAGTCGTAAGAAGAACGTAGTTTCAATGTCTCAATAAGTTACATTTTTTATAGTAGGTACGTGTCTAACCATTTCAATAGACAATAATTTGTAGACAACGTATTGGTGGCTGCCAAAATAGTTGCACATATTTCCAATAGATGGCGGTGGGTGTACTTCTAAATGGCGCTATCGTTTGGTCAATAGATGGGTATATAATTGATAAGATTTCGGGATTTGACAAGGTCATGGTCAGGTATGCCCAGTGCCTACCCTGTCCTGAAATGCTGTGCACGCCACTGGCATCTTCCGAACACCGATGTTATCTAATACATTCACATAAATTATCAATATTTGTGTTTGGATAACAGTAATTAGTTACCCTGTTGTGCTTCGTGTGATCAGAGAGCAAGGATCCAAAGCCATGCCCAATACCATCAGAAAAGACTATGGTTTCTCTGCATCGCTTATTATTTTGTTTGGTCTGTTCAGACTTGTTGCAGTTATCGTTATCTTGTTTAAAAAAAATCTCTTAGCCTACGATACTCTGACCTTTTAAGGAAGTGCTTTATTTTATCACTTTCACATACATCATACTTTTGTGTCAAATCTGTTAGACTTTTTGTTAACAGATTAATCTTAGAATTAAGCTCCTCTCTATCCAAGTCAAATTTGACACATAGTTGTGACAATTCCTCTATATTTTTTTCTAGTTCTAATGTAAGATTAATATTTTTCCTTCTTAGTCCTAGTGATTTTAAAAAACAATTATTTTTATTGATAAGTTTTTTTGTCCACAGCATATTTCTCTTGCACTTAATGTACTTTTTCAATTTATTTCGACTCATAACACTGGGTTCATTACTCAAATTAATATTATTATTCATGCTATTTTCTGTACATTTACACATATTAATACTCCCATTTGTTGTATTTTCTAAACTTACCATTTGGCTGCTACTCGTCATATCCAGTATTTTTGTTTCCAGAGAGGAAATGTGGTCATTGGCTTCGTCTAACTTTAACTGTAGATCTCTGGACTCACTTACACTTTGTACATGTACCTCCATACAATTGTCAAAACCATTAACAATTTCTTGTAGACGGTCCCTTTGGCCCCTTGTATCCATCTCTTTTATATGTAGCTCGGTGAGTTCTTGTTTGAGACCTGCTATCCGCATATTCAGGTCACCAATTGCTACCTCAGCATCGTCCCTTTCAAGAAGTAGTTGGGCATTAGTTAATACATAATACAATAAAACTGTTATTGTCTTATGATGGGTCTTCTCGGCCCTCCTCCTAGCCTTAATATCTCCAGTTTTAAGGATTTATTTATTTATATGTTTAGGACAGCCAATAAGACACTCATGTACACATACAATAAAGAAAATGTGAATTAATACAGCATACCATGCAGTCCTAATTACATGCTACCACGGCATGCATATTATACAGTACAAAGATTATCAGAGAGAAATACTTCTGCCTCTTTTTCGGTTATCTTTATCTATCAAATTAATCCCCCACCCCCCTACAAATAAACGTGTTGGAATGTATACTAAATTTATTACAGTTCTACTGACACTGGTTACTCCGTATTTGACATACAATTGACAATTTAAGCTGAGCTTGGTATAATGTCGGAATAGATAAACCGCGTTTATTGGTAAAACCATGTGATAACATTGATAACTCAACCATTTTAAAACAGTCACAAGTGTTTCCTTCAGTCAGACCTTGATTACACCTGTCTTAGCGAGATGGTATATGGCTTCCTCGATAAACGGGCTATCCAACACTGAAAGAATTTATCAAAACGGACCAGTATTTTCCGAGACCAGCGCGTTGAACCAAACAAACTCTTCCTTTTTATAATATTGGTATACATAAAAGAGATATGACAGGTCCGAAACAAATGTCTACCCTTCAGGCAGACAAAAGCCTTCCCAGCGTGAAGTGTATTTTTAAATGATAGGTAAACTAAGGCAAGTTCAGGGTTCAATTAAGGCTACAATAATGGCCGGATAACCACCAATATCTCGTCGTCTCGACGTAGTGAACCACTAAAAACTAGGCAGGTCAACTTACAAAACACGACACAAATGCCTAAACATGCTAAATACTCAGGTACCTCAACTTCCAAATACTTCCATAATGTCGAATATTATTCGTGTTATGTGAATCTCTCGTATATAATTTATGTATGCAAATAAGAAACCGTTCTACCAATAAAAAACAAATTTAGATTTGGATTCGTTCACCTTGAGTTTTGGTGCCTAATGTGAGAGGTGAGTATTTGACCGGAAATTAAGCAGTCTTGCGGCATTTCTAACGTTCCAACACCCTCTACCAGTGCGAGGATCTTTTGGCGTGTGGACAAAAAGTTTAGTACAAAATTTCCGACAATCGAGTCTTGTAACGTATTTTGCCAATATATACATACATTATTAACAGTGTTTCCTTTCTATTACAATTTGTATGTTAGTACAATACATAGTATAAAACAAAATCGCCTCTCGGATGCATAAATCTTTAAAACTACGCAACGGATTTTGATGCAGTTTTCTTTCGTAGATAGAAAGACTTTAGAAGAAGGCTGACATAATGATTTTATACTATGTATTGATACTATATTATCACAATATAAACATAAAGAATGGCATGGAAACAAACCAATAAAGGGAGAAATAAAAGAGTTGCCATTAAATACACATCGCTAATTTACTGCAACAATGCGACATCTCAAAATGTGACGCTGTTGAAATAACAATCTTATTACTATTACTAAGAATTCTTTTCACAATAAAAAAATATTGTGAAATATCGCGATGTTGCAGTAAATGAGCGAATCTCTCACGCACCAAAAGATCCTAGTCCAACTGTACTAAGTGTACTCTTTCGACCTTCCCGTCCACAACGTAAGCTTAAAGTGACCTTTCGTCCACGCTAGTGACCTTTGACTTAAAAACAATAGATGAGATGTTACATAGTGAACTTTGACATCGAATTATGTAGTCTATTGATGTTGTGGTATGTTGTTGACCAATCGCAATTTTTTTGCAACAACTCTGAAGTTTGCATAAACACATCTCCATAATCCTTAACGGGGAGGACAGAATCTTTGGCGACACACCTCTTAGGTCAGACTTATTATGTGGCTGTTTTTTAAGTAGTAGGTGGTCGGTCCAACATTCTCGTCGTTGCCTTTTACGCTTTTATTGGGAAGAAATAGATAAATAGCACTTAAACCGTCACACCACAAGTTGTGTGAACCCTATAATGGCGTTATTCCTATCACGTTGGGTTAAATACGCTTGGTGAACCGTTGGCAATGCTTTGGGAAGTGCCTCTGCCTACGCCGCTTTGGGATTAAAAGGCGTGGCGTGTATTTCTTTATTATTTTTCAAAAGCCTATTTACGTCATAGTTTCACAAGTATTAAAGAATAGAGGGAAGAAGAGAGAAGATAAATTTAGCTTAATCGTAGGAGCAACGACCAAAATGTGTAGAAAAACTATTTTATTATATCGATTAATAAAAACTGGTACGTTCACAGTACTCACACTAAAACAATTTGACTAATACAGCATGTTTTCTTGTTTTTTGTCACACGCCTTGTATGCCACGTGGCTGTCTTCGGAAAATTAAAACAATAACTCTGTATTTGTATGCAGTGATACGTCACACCTCCGCTCGTTTATTCACAGACACCACATATACGCATCGTGTCAATGTGTGAAGATGCCACCTCTTATTAATCGATCTGTAACTATGAATTCGCTGAATTGAAGGGGTCGTAAACCACTTAGCCTGTAGCCGATCGCTAACTCTGTCAAATCCACAATCTTTTCTAAAAAAAGACAACGGAAAATTGATTTTTTTTAAATACAATGTAGTTTAAATGACGAAATATCTACCTGTCGGTTATATAGCATAATATAGTATTATATCAAGGTGTAATAGGTATAATAAAGTAAGCAATATCCAATGATTTAATGCCACAATCTTGATGGTGTCACTAATCAACGTCAAGGTTCATTTAACATCCTTTTAAAACCGCTTAATGTACGTTTAACTGCGTCAAATCTAGACATCTATCAGTCTATGATCAATGGCGAATGAATACTTTTTTATTCAGATAGATTATTCACATTATAAAGCGGCTTTCTATTCGCTATTTCACAGAAAAAATATTTGCTCATACTTATTGAAGAGTGGAGAAAGGGAAGTCAATGTAGGCCTTGGCTCTACAGTGATATCCAGTAGGCTAATATTAATAATATTGAAGAATGAGATAGACTACCTAGGTGTTCAAAGGCCACGCACCTGCCTCTTGGATTCAACGTTCTGGGGTTTGATTCCCGCATAAATTATTAATACTTTACGTAGTGATGATCTGAGGTATGTTTTGTGTGCGTCTGACACCCTTACTAATAAACTCGGTGTAACTTAAACCTAAGTGGTTACAGTTCTATTGAAACTTGTTATTTCATATTTGACATATAAATAACAAGTTAAGTTGAGCTTGATGTAACTGGGGAATAGTAATACCGCGTTTATTAGTAGGACCCTGAGTGTTTATCTTCATACATATGTTAGTATGACTGGCAGACTCTGGAAATCAAAGGGACGTAGTTACACAGAAAGGACTCAATCCACACTTTGCCAGAAATTGAGTTCGCTATACCAGGGTGCTAAGTTAAGACATATCCATCATATAAAAAAACATTTACACAAAAAAGTTCACTGCAACCTATTTTTTATGTACCCTGACTCAATCCACATGTATGACGGGTCAATACCGCATCCAACTTTAAAGCTCAATATCTCCGAAGTAACTTTTTGTGGATTGAGTCCTTTCTGTGTAACTACGTCCTTATCCCATATTAGTGCCAGGCTAGGTGACCGGGTGGACATTAGTTGTGCACTAACTATGCACTTGAATAATGAAAAAAAATCAGTAATGAGTCGTATCATATCCTAATAAATGTTCACCTTCAATGAAAGTGACTCTTTTATGGTACCGAGCTCTTCATGGATTACATCACGCAAGTACAGTCGCATCTCTGTTCTTATTAAATCACGCATAACACTAGGGGACATGCACGTGCACGAGGACGATTGAAGTGGCGGCTGCAGTGTTGGACTGGTAGGCTTAACCACACTCTGGTTCTTTCTTCTTGGCGCAGTGTTGACGAAGGGAGACGACGGGCTAGCTGGAACATCAGTATTATCACCACGCGGGCGCTTGCCAGTACATTCCGGGCAGTTCCAATTTGCTCGAGCTATCTCACTCATTGAATTGTAGGATTCCAACGAAGAAAATATACAAAGGGCGTGAAAGTGACCATTGCAGGACGAGCACGATATTATGTTAATCGCTCTCTTAGTGTTAATGTCCTTAAGGCAACCCAGACAACGCATCTTGCCGTGACAAAGGATATGCACAGCTTATTGTTTGCTAAATGTTCGAAATAGAGTCTATAGTACGTAAACACCTACTTTTTAGTCACCGCTATTCAACCACAGTACACACACGAGAGCAAGAATTATTGCTAAACCAAAAGTTAAGGCGCCAGGTGCGTCCACGACGCTTACTAAGCAAGTGCCTCTGCCTAGCCCGCTTTGGGATTAAAAGGCGTGAAGTGTATTTATTTATTTTGTAAGCATTCAGTTTACCTTCGTTTTTTCTGTTTTGACAGTCACATGTGCCGTGGTCACGAGCTGATGCTTACCTTTGATTAATTTCGGGTCGTAATACCCGGTTTAAACTGTTAAACGTAATGTGAGTGTGACTTTAAAAAGCCGTGTTCCCTAACAAAAATCCCACCCACGAGGAGTAATAGGCATTTTTTTTTAAACATTTAGTTGACGTAGCGCGAATACAGTTGACATTTAAACTTACTTGCTGATATCACGATAATATCGCAATGTTACTTGCATTGATTAATAAGCGAATTTAATGTATAAACTTATTCCGACACAACGTGTTTTGAAGTATCCGACCCACATCAGACTAACTAGATTAGCTTGAAATAATCTACACTAGATTGTTTGCCCTTGTTACACGCCCCATCTTGTATATCCTTTCTACATTCTTAGTTACAGGCTAAATTAAATAAAAAAAATAAAAATTAATAAATTCGTTTGTTGTTGTTGTTTATCACTTCGACGAACGATTTGACAGAATATCGATCTGTCACTTTGCGAAATAATGGTACCGGGTTTTCAACGATAGACATGTAATTCCATAATGGAATGATATCAACGACTTGTAACTATCAAATGCATTTATAATCTCTTACCCAGATAATGTATTTTACGAAACATCTATTATCCTAACATGATACTAAAAGTCAAATCGTTCGTAGAATTAGTGAACTGACTACTTATAACTAATCGTTAAAAACGTTAGGATGTCATATTTAATTAAAGTTAAAACGCGGTCAAGCCGTTTTGAATGAGTATGGCAACTGACAGAGACTCAAGAATTTTATGTCCACGTTTTCGATTCGGTCCTTTGACATACGACCCTGAATTTGATCATTTTTTAGCAATTCAAAACAAGAATATGAAGGACATGCGCCGAATGTTATTGTAATAAAAAAAACTAATGTAAATTAATGTACGTACTTAATTTATACGACGTTGTCATAGTCCTATGGCCAAATATGCTGTTTTATTGCTTAGAAGCCCGTATGTCAATCAGTAGTGTAACGAATTACATGGCATTTTTTACATACACACATCAAAAGTGTCTAGAGATCAAGAACATTTTTAGCTCTAAAAAAATCTAATTTTTTAAATCAAATCTAATCTTCTGGATTGGTCTCCTACCTAATTCCCCATGCCTGTATCAATGACTTATCACCACATCTTGAATAAATTATGAATGAATTCAGTTTTTGTAAAATATATTCTTGATTGCAATCTTCTAAAATGTACTTGACGTAGACACTTTTGATGTGTATATTTTCAGAAACTTTTGCGTGTCTGATGTACAGTTTTTATTTTCATATTGGCTTCACACCTTCCGGCTTGTTTAAAATTACTGTGTTACCAACCTATCAATATTCTCCATAATTAGAACGCTGACATTTAAATAAAAGGGAAAGAATTACGATCTGACAGTTTTTACTGCACTAGCTCTGTAGCGTCTAGACGCTACATAGCTAGTGAATCACAAAACGTGATGCAAGTGGCATCGAAAAGATAAAGTAAAGGGTTTTTTTCAAATATCTACGCGATTGTATTT
>SJJU01004838.1:30098-53018 GCA_012932125.1 Conopomorpha cramerella
TTTGAATAAATTATGAATGAATTGAGTTTTTGTAAAATATATTCTTGATTGCAATCTTCTAAAATGTACACGATCCCTAGACACTTTTGATGTGTGTATGATGTAAAGTTTTAATTTACATATTGGCTTCACACCTTCCGGCTTCTTGACGCTGCCATTTAAAAAAAAAACGAAAGAGTTACGATCTGACAGTTTTTACTGCAGGATGCTCTTCATCTAGACGCTACCTTCATCTAGACGCTACCTTCATCTAGACGCTACCTTCATCTAGACGCTACATAGTGAATCACAAAACGTGATGCAAGTGGCAGGGAAAAGATAAAGTAAAGGTTTTTTTTTCAAATATCTACGCGATTGTATTTTACTTCCGGTATGACAAAACGCTTCATCGATTCTTTCTGTGTCTTTGAATAATTTCAGCAATTGGATCAAATCCCTTTTTTATCGTGGAGAAATCCGTTATAAACAAGACTCGCATCCACTAATACCCCACGGTGAACACTCCCGCGTTATTGCCGGGGCCCCCGGAACACTGACCCACTAACTACATCCAAGGATTTGGCCGTGATTGTCTAATGGTTAGGGTCCTATTTTCTGATGAAATCCCAAACACATCTTAATAAATTTCAACATTTTTTCAACATTTTTATCTTTATCATTTTTGTAAAGAAAGATTCAATGATTTGATCGAATCGAACGCTGTTTAAATGTCCAATTATAACATTTCACTGAGACACGAAGTACTTAAAATATTTTTATATTACATTAGATGGATGTTAGGAAAACGCTCGTAAACACTGTGCTAGGGGAGCGCAGAATGAACAATAAATAAAAAAATAGAAAACCTGACCGTAACATACGAGAACATGTAATCTCCGCTTGCCCAGACAGATATGCGTAATTAAATTATATTCATTCATAGTATTCTGGCACTTTTCAGTTTCGACGCGCGCATCCAGCAGGAATGGTGCAGCGACACCTTCAACCTGAGCGGTCGGGTGGCCGCGAACCTGACGGCGCGTCCCACGGAGCTGACGGTCCACTCGCTGGCGGAGGCCGACCACGCGCTCTATCACTGTCGCGTAGACTTCTCCATCGCACAGACCAGGAACTTGGCTGTCAATCTCACTATTACTGGTAAGTTTTCATCGAATACGGTTCGATACCCGTTGACATTATGCGTCAGTCAGTACAGAGCTGAGGCATTTATTGTGTGCGTCTGAGTGATTTATCTATGTACTAGCGGTCCGCCCCGGCTTCGCACGAGTGCAATGCTCATATAATGTTTAACCCTTTACTAGGCAGAGGGAATATAGATGCCACTTAACTTTTAACCCTAGTCCATTGAAATACGGTCTAAAGTCAATGAATCTCATACAATCCTTCTGCCTGTTAAAGGGTTAACTATGTACATACTACTACATGTATTGTACCTATATACAGGGTTACTTGTAACTCGACGTATTCCTGGTATAGGGTGATAGAGGAGCTAAAATGCAATAAAATAAACCTCCATATGTATGGTCGGAAATTAATGGTTCTTGAGATATTTACTTTTTTGAATATTTTCTAGAAAGTCCCAGAATCTTGCACGAAAAAGTATGTAAAATAAAAACCATGAGTTATTTACTGTATAACACTTTTTCTAGAATCACTCTATTAAAAAAACTATGTATTGAAATGTGGGCGTTTGTAACGTGTGCTGTATCGTAGACTTAACATCAAACAGGATGCTGGTCAAACGCTTGTTTGTTATGATTAAAAAACCTATGCCTTACCCGTAGAGCGTTAACATAATATCCAAGAAAGACTGGATGGAAGTACCTAATGTTGCCAAAAATTTCTGCATTTTCGTTATGCTTCTCAAGTTTTCATAAGTGAATACCTACATACCTACATGTTACCTGTTTATCTTATAATTACATAGCAGAGATTTGATTCATCGACTATGCAAATTTACTATTCCTCGTATGGGTAAACGAGGTTACGCTGCAACTATTAGAGGCTTTCGTATGCAAAACGCTTCGTGCGAAATAGACGTACCTAGTTCCTGAAAATTAGCGACTTGCTAAAGACAAACAAACAAACCCTTTAACTGGCGAATCAGTCAAGTATTACATATTATTATATGTATACGTACTAATGATGTGAAATTAGGTTCACACTAATTATAATTAGTACGTATAATTATATAATAATATATAATTATAAAAATTATTATTTATGCGAGTCTACATTTATTTGGGATCTAATAAAAAAATTGTTGTTTTGAATAGTGTCGCATTTTATCAGTTGATCACGTTAAATGTATCTATTTAGCATTTCTGTGGCAACTGATTTGAGTGACCCTATTAATTCTTTTCAACCTTATTAATTCGAATAATATACATTGTGGAGTAAATAAAAAAGAAAACATATTTTATTCATACTATCAACTATCCCGTTACTAAAAACAGTTGCTACCAAAATGCTACATAGATAACGGGATTTAATTAATTTTTTAAATTACTTTTTCGCGGAATATTAAAGGACAGTGAAAAAAAGGAGCCGTATTTTTATTAAATTTTAAAACTAGTTATCATTCGTAATTTTTACTTTGAAAATTGGCTTGCAAGCGACATGTGACGTCGTTGCTCTGTGCAAAATAATTAATGCTTTAATAATTTTTTTAACTATGCCATAAACATGGACCATGAAATTAAGCACGAACTAGTGACGTCATCATGCATATTTTCTAAATTTTGTCAGGATTAACGAATGTGAAAGATCTGTTTTTTTGTACAGCATCCTGAAAGGGAAGTACCGAATCGGTTTCTACCTGTTACTAGCGTATGAAAAAAAGCGTCTGTGGTCCAGGATACTTGACTCTTGGACTTGGTCGCGGTTTCGAGTCCGGCTACTGGACGTGTACCAATGGGACTCTTTTTCAGAGCCTATGTAAGTACGCAATCCAACGCTCGTACGGTGAAGGACAATATCGTGATGAAACCCGCACACCACAAGGTGTGTGAACCCTATAACGGCGATGGGCTCACCCCCAGTCACGTTGGGTTAAATACGCTTAGTGAACCGTGGGCATTTGCTTTTTAAGCAAGTGCCTCTGCCTACAAAGCTTTGGGATTAAAAGGCGTGAAGTGTATTTTTTATTTACTAGCTTATGAAAAATTTAATGTTGTTAATTACCACAGTAGGTACAAGCATACACAAGGAACACCTAACGCAAACAAAGAAAGAATGAAATGCACTATCTTAAAATGGTTCGGCACTCACACGCCAAACGATCCTTGTTGCCATGTCAGTAGATCTTTAATGGATACTTCTTATTCTGCCGTCCTGAGAAAAAAGGGCGTAACATTTTTTTCCTTTTCATGGGAATATTTGATTTATTCGTTCGGATTAGTTTAGTAATAAAGCTCAAATTCCAATGAAAATAAATGTTAAGCTATGCCTTTTCTTCGTCCATATGGCAGTGCTTTTGTTCTGTAAACTTTTGATATCGTTTGAAAACACTTCAATTTCATTACAACTGCTTTGATTGCATACATCAATACTGTGAAAAAGAAGACATCAATATCCGTTTCAAGATGTTTGTTTACAAAAACATTTCTTTTCACCTCCACATCTTCATTTGATGGGCGGACATTTACGTTTTTAAAATAACACACCTAGCCCTTTTGTTATTGAACTTCCTTCCTCTCTTAAAGTGTTTTAAAATAGTAATTTTAAACAACTATTGCAGGGTTTTATAATTTACCAGTTTAAGCTACGCAGTTTCACTCTCTTCTCGAGTCAACTTTTTTTCATTTTCACACAAAACTTGTCCAGGAGAACACTTACATCTTTTTTATACTAAAATTATATGTAGGTATAATAAACTTTAAAGAAAAAAGAACCGACATCAGTCAGTAAAATTAAAAATTTGTGATTTTCTCATGGACATCACTGTCGGACGGAACTGAACCAAATTTAAATGGGAGCAAACGGGAAGCATTACTTTTCAAATAAGAAACAATCATCCAAATCGGTTCACCCAGTTCAAAGTTTTGAGGTAACAAACGTAAAAAAATACAGACGAATTGACTTGAAAACTTCCTTCTTTTTTTAAGTCAGTTAAAAAAGGAAAGATTTGATTTTTGTTCGTATTGTTATAGGCTCCGAAACTACTTGACCGATTTCCATAATTCTTTCACTTTGTGGGAAGATACATTATCCAAGTACCTTTATCCTGGTATTGATCGAAAAATAGTTAGTAGCACCACGCTGTACAGGACTACAGATAGTTTTATATAAATGGACTAGGGACGCCCCGCGATTTTATTCGCGCAGTTTCATTATTATTAACACTTTGGTGGACAGTGAACGGCTATGGGCGTCATAACAATGAAAAATCAATTGTGTCTAATTTACTGTCCTTCAATGTGTTAATTTCTATTCAAATACACTACCACAAAATTTTTGAACTATATCCAAAATCATTATTTTTTAAATAAATTTTTCTCATATCAACTTCTGTTTTTACCCTCTTATGGTGATGAATTTTGAATAATCCTTTCTTATATCAAGTAAACAACATAAAAAGGAACCCCGATTTTTTTTTTCAAGAGTTAAGCTTACTGAGCGTTGATGAGTCAGTGATGGATGAATCAGTCAGTAGTGCAATTCTCGTATTTTCGTCGATACTAAAATAGGCTCAACTTAGTCCAAACTCACTTGTTACTATCGTTGTCGTGTTACTATCGAATTTCAATAGCACGTCAAACGGCTCGGAATCGTCAAAGCGTATTCTCGCAAACAGACAAAACTAAAATTACTCTTCTCAAACAAACGGTATTCTGGTAATTTTTGAACTTGACTAAACTCGAGCGTAAGCTAAACCAAAACGTAATCGTAATCGAGCAAAAATACGAGAATTGCACTACAGGACTTTGTGTTTTATTATAAAGATTTGTAAACTGTGTATTTAGGTATTTGTTTGTAAACGTGTTTCTTTGACATTTACTATGCAAAACTTTTCTGCTCGTTATGACGTAAGCATGGGTTAAATAAAAAAGGCCACATATGTTTTGGTTGGGCTACAACAATGTATTAAGTCTGTACTATGAGGCAATAGTTGTGAATTTTCGTATGTAAATTAATCGTTTCGTTGGCAATGATGAGTTATGGCCAAACATAAATTAATAAATCCGATTTGTCTCTCTTTTTGGCGATACCAATATCAATTTGTCCTAATCTTATAGTTAGCAGCTTACCATTATTTATATTAAGGATATTATTGGAGGCCAGATACATAACATCTTGTCCAAGTATTAGGTAGATATAATGAGACCCAAAATCGGCGAGCATGTATAAATTATGTGGAAGAGACGAAAGACATTTGCCAGGATAGACAGGAGGTCCGGGATCTCTGCCTACCCCTCTAGGAAACGGGCGTGACGTATATTTATGTATGTAATGATTTTAAAGCATCAGTGGGCAAGGCCCATAGCCCGTAGGACCAATAGAGATGGGAAAATACAAAGTACAAGATCTAACGTCGTGGTGCGCCTTGGGGGAGGCCTATGTCCAGCAAACGCTTGCTTATCTTTATCTCGATAGCGAAGCGATAAAGATCAATACATAGTAAAACAAAGTCGTCACCCGCTGTATGTCCCTATGTATACTTAGATCATTAAAACTACGCAACGGATGTTGATGCGGTTTTATTTAGTTGGTAGATAGAATGATTCTCAAGGAAGGATTTATATGTATAATACATACATATAAATTACTGTTGATTGTGTAGGTATATTGGCAAAACTACGTTTTCCGGGTCATCTAGTAACAAATAAAATAACCACACTCCTGTTTTCTCTTCCAATTCCAGTGTTGCCCAGTCAGCCGTTCTTCCTGGACGAGCTCGGGAACAAAGTGGAGACAAAAGTGGGGCCATACCACGACGGGGACACGCTTGTGCTGAGCTGCTTGGTCATTGGAGGTCAGTGAGCCCAGTGCACTTACAGAGAAGCTTTGAGAAATCATCTACCATGCCCCGTGATTGGATGATTTCTCAAGGTTTGTCTTGTGACTTCCATATTACTTACGTATACTTTCGAGCACGTCTCTAATTTGATCAGCAAATATCCGAAGTGGTCTTTCTTCCGACGTGCCTCACGTTGGCATTATGTTCATTTGGTCCTTACCAAATGAAATTATTGCTACAGTTATTATCCCGTCTAAAGAAATAGGCCACGTGAATTCTGAGCGAAAGCGAATTAAGAACTATTTTTAACTGACTTGAAAAGGACCTCCATCTTTTCTTTACTCATTTCGTCTGTTTTTTTACCTCAAGACCTTGAGTGAACCAATCTTGATGGTTCTTTTTTTATTAAATAGCTGGTGCTGGGCAATGATATCTGTCTTACATTTTTAGTTTCCTGGTTGGTGTTTTGTTGAAAATTATCTGGATGATAATATTCAAATACTCATACTCATACCCACCAACTTGCAGGTAATCCGCCACCTCGCATCCGCTGGTACTCCGGCGACACCCTGGTGGACAACACTGACGGACCCAGCGACATCCCCAACGTGAGGGAGAACGAGCTATACTTGCGCCTGGACCGGGATCATGCTGCGCCTCTTTCTTGCTCAGCCACTAACACAGACCTGGCCGCGCCTATCGTCAGTACTGTTGATGTTGAACTGTTTTGTAAGTATTTACGGAACATAATAAAGCACCCTATGATGTCTAATTATCATCATATGACATGTGATCTAGGTTTTTCGAGTCTGCCTGCAGATATAGAGCGGGCGGGAGGAAGACGGCGCGCTTTTCCTTTTTAGACAAGTTACAGTTTAGATTGAATATTTAATCACTGATAAGCCAACATGTTTAATTAGATATAAGAGTTGCTTTATTGTCACAGATAATAATATTGTGTGAATAGCAAATGCCCAATTTTTATCTTGAATATGGCGCATTTTTCATTTTAGCCACAGTTTTTTGGACTTATTATAATATTATATATACATATAGATGCTATTAAAAGACATCAAATTTTTGTCTCGAAGAAAGGAATATTTATCTAATTCCAAAAGCTCACAAGTCTCTATTTCGAAATTTTATAACTGTAAAACTGTTTCATTTTCAATATCATAAACATATCACTTCCAGTGCCACCGTCATCAGTGACTGTATCACTGTTGGGCGGCACAGCGGGGCCGGAGGGCGCGCTGCTGGCGAGGCGGGCGGCGCTGGCTCGCTGCGAGGCGCGCGGCTCCCGCCCGCCCCCCGACATCAGCTGGTGGCTCGGAGCCACGCACCTCACACATCATAGTAACCAGGTATGTTGCTGTGGCTAATTTAAATATGATGACTTTTATTACGCACTAGTGGGCGCCCCGCGATTTCATTCGCGTAGTTTCAGTATTACATACAAGCTATGACACCCTCTATTTAGTGACGCGTCCCACAGGATAGGGATAAAAAGTAGCCTATGTCCTTTCTCAGGGTCTAAAGATTGTCTGTGCCAATTTTTTTTCAATTAAAATTCATGAAACTTATTCATGCATATACTCTCTCTTCAAGAACCAAACACCTTGCATATAACTTTTCTTTTTAACTTTTGACAAAACTTAAGCAAAATTAAGACAAAGCAAAGTGAGCGTTCGATTTTTAAATCTTGCCATCATTGTTTCTACTTTCTACACAGAGCTACACGGCATCGACGGACGAGACCGTGTCGTTCCTGTCTTGGACGCCGGCAGCGGCGGACTCGGGTACTGCGCTCGCGTGCGTCGCCACCAACCCCGCCATGGCGCCCGCGCGCGGACTGCGCTCCCACACCGTTACGCTTAATGTTACTTGTGAGTTTCCGTTTTTGGAGAGAAAATAACTGTACCTACATGAAAATCACTAACCTGCCCATTCATTCATCATCAGCCACATAACGTCCACTGCTGGACGAGGGCCTCCCCCAATGAGATCCGTCATTTGGGTGAAATGCCAGTAATCGCCACGCTTGGCAGGCGGGTTGGCGATCGCAGTGGTGTTGTGGTTTAACTCACAGAGAGCGCTGCTGCCCGTTCTCTGGAGAGCTCCCTCGGTCGCCTCTTACGACCCCCATGACGGAAAAAGTTGGGCTGGGGTGGTGACACATGTATTCTATTCGCCGTCACCACACGGCCCATATGCCCCTATTATTAATGACTCTCAATAGTGAGTGACCTGTCGAGATGACAGCTGTCCTGTATCATTAACTGTCAAAAATTGCATCTAGAATGAGGGCAGAATTATTTAAGAAACTATTAATATAGACGTAAGATACTGGCGTACTAGATAGGGCATACGATGCAAGGGGTTTATTCTTAAGTTTATGCTCTCATCTTCGATCAGTCTTCCGCCGTAAGGCATCAAAGAATTTGACCATCTGTTCAACTGCGAATATTGGGATTGTTTTTAACTACACTATGTATTATGCAATGTGTAATTTACAGAGCTCCACTTTTTCCTGATGTGCCTACTAATATTATAAAATTATTTATTCCAGATAGCCCAATAGTAGAAGTAAAATTAGTTGATAATTACAAAGACAACGAGGTGATCGAGTTGGACCCGTTGCATCTCGAGTGCCATATCTCTGCCAACCCCCCTGTGCACACCATTACCTGGTATTGCAATGTAAGTTTTTGTTTTTTATTTAAAAGTTTTTGTACAATCCTTTCGTACACTGTCATACAATCAATCGCCGAAAAACCGTAGGAGACCATACTAGGGGCTAAATAATTTTAAATGGTGATATTCATACAGATAATTAAAGATCGAATAGACTTAATACATCGGAAACCGACATCTATTGTTTCTGTAGACAATACCGAGTCCATCTCAGAATACGTCAATGCCTCGAAACGAACAAATACCTTCCCATACAAACTGGATCAGCTGATTGTGCTTTTTGTATGAACAGGTCGATTTATTAACTCTACAATCTATATACTTGGATCTACAAGTGTTTTCCCGAATGACTTGATTTTTTGACAGAAAATATTTCGGTGAAACGAACCCTAAAAAACTTAACGTAGTGAATGTAATTGTACCGAATATTTTCCATTAGATTCTCTAGATAAGAGCCGTTTGATTTTTCACATAATTTACCTGTGTAAAAATATTATAGATTGTTTCTTACAACATTTATCCACTTGTAGGACACAGTAATCCAATCAGACACCGGCACGGCGATGGCGCTGGCGTCGCTGCGGCAGCCGGAGTCGGAGCGCGCGATGTCGGGCCGCTACGCGTGCGCCGCCGCCAACACGGTCGGGGAAACTCGCGCGCAGCCGGTAGATGTCGCTGTGCTTTGTAAGTGGTGTTGTTATACTACCTACATGTTTATTATGCTTGTACAAATCTTGCTACTATATTTACCTGGTTTATACCATACATATTTAAATCAATAAATTTTATGTTGATCGATTATTACACAAGAGTTTATTGCTGAAATTATAGTGCAATAATTGCGAAACTCTATACGAAGGACGGAAGTATAAAGAAGAAGAATGTTGAATCTTCATAAAAACTTGCAAAGCCCTAAGTAACTGCTAGCTAGGAGGAATATAAAAAATAATTTTACAAAAAAATCGTCTTTCATCTTTCCTATACCTTCACCTCCTTGATTCATCCAGATCCCCCCACGTGCTTATCGCCGGGAGTGTCACGTACTGCCGAAACAGTGACGTGTCACGTGGAGTCACGTCCCGCTCCGGACACGTACTTCTGGCACGTGATGGCGCGTGGCGGTGAACCGCAAAACCTCACTACCGGCTCCAAGACTTTGCCACTATCGCAGCTTTTAGGTGAGTGAGATTTATAGTGTTTTTATTTGTCATGTTGGTGTGTTACTTGGGAGTTGGGAATATGTCGTCCCCAGTTTCCTGCAACCGAGGCGTGTACAAATGGAAATAATTTATGAAAGTGTATAGACTGGATCCATGGCTGCGATGGATCATCACCGTATTAATATTTTCAATATTATCTGATCAATACCTATTGCCTTTGGGTTACCATATGGTCAGATACGGGTAGATTTCAGTGACCCCTGCATAATCTCACGATCTACTTTCGGCTAGTGATTAGGGATCGACCAATCCGTCCTAGGATTCAGTGGAGGACGAAGACACAACCAGCCTTCACTTAATGGAGACGCGTGTCCGAGCCGTGCGGTTAATTACAAACAACCTAGCATGTAATTAGATTACTCAAATGATAACAAAATTTTAATCTCTTCACCAGGCCCCTTAGAATCACCGGTGCATGTGTTCTGCTCCGCCAGCAACGGCGTCTCGTCTCAGGATGCCCCCTGCTCCGCCGCACTTTCTCTACGCGACCTCCGCCCTCCCTCGCTCACACAGTGCGATCTTGCCTATGAGGAGGAGGAGTTTTATGTACGATGTATTCCTGGTGAGTGACTGAAATGTTATTTTTCCCTGCTCATTGTCAATACTGTTTACAACTTCGATTCTTGAGTATCCTAGTACTTAGTCTCGATGCGCGAGCTATGTTCTTGAGTCTTATTCTGTACTCTATCCAAGAACATTCTAAACTAAGTTTTCATTGGATTAAGAAAAAAATACCTCGACATAGTCTACTAGGTATACCAAGGTTTTCCATGGTGGGATGATAAATACTTCTGCCTAACATTGAGATAGATCAAGATTAACTCGATTGTTTGTAATGTTATTATGTGAACTCTTAATAGAGTTTACCTATCCTAAAACATCCAAAACTGTTTACAACTTATCTATAACATTTCAGTGGAAAACGCGACTCACTACGAGGCGTCACTCTGGCGGCTATCCCTCACTAACACATCTCTCCTGCTGGAGCGTCGCGCGCCCCTCGCCCCCTCGCTGCCCGCGGGCGCTGCACAGGCCCGGGCGGCGGCGGGCGCGGGGGCCGAGGGGGACGTATTGGGGACGGGGGCCGGGGGGCTACTCCGTGCAGGACTGGGCCGGCTCCGCGCGGGTGACGAGGCGGCGGCAGCGGCCTGCAACCGTTACGGATGTGCCGCGCCTCTTCTGCTGCGACCCACAGACACGCTGCTTTATGCCGCTCAGGTGCCGTGGTGGCATTGTAAGTTAATTTTGTGACTGTATTAAGTTCCCTAGATGGCGGTTGTGGGAAAAGTAAATTACAACTCGTTACACCCAGGCCAACGAAGATAATCATCCATGATTTTGTAATAAACCACAGATATTAAATTCATCACCTTTCGTAGAAACTTGTATAGATAAAATGCCAGATTCATGATTTATGATTTCCGTGGGTCAAAAAAGTACCTTCTCCTATCTTTCCTGTGACAAGGTTTAATCTTTGAATGCCAAACAACAATCGAATTGACCATTTTTACTCAAAAAATAATTATTCACTTTGTCTTCCAGTCTTCCTGGAACGCGACGTGGGCATATCCATTGGTGCGGTGGTCCTAATGGCTGCTTTCGTTACCTCCACAATACTGGCGATTCGACTCGCCCGAAGGCCGCGCGGAAAAGCGCCACCTGTCGTGCAAGTGCTGCAACTGGACGATGTAGCGCGCGAGTACATTGACCAAGCGCTGGGTGAGTGAGGTAGTGAGCGAGTTTAGTTTTAGCATGCGCTAACAGATGGCGTTGGTTGGATTAGAGGATGTCTAAAAGAGGAATGTGCCAATGAATGCGTAGTACATACGTAAGTGGATATTCTTTTATTTAAGTTGTACATTATGTTAGCATGCGGTATCTAGCCTTTTGTAAATTTAAACTAACGATTGATTTACGTAGCATGTTAAAACTAAGGAGGATTGTGTTACAGTCACTACTTACCACAATAAAACCGTACTTATAATTCCTTTAAAATACTTAATACAATAATCACTTATTATGGGTTTCGCAGAGGATCCAACGTGGTGAGCTGGTTATAGTGTAAAAGGACCCCGAACAATGGTCTTTGAAACGTTAATGGGCTCGTCAATATGAAGTAGAAGTCAATAGAAGACAATATGAAGTTACTATGGCGAAAAAGAAAATAAATTAAATAAGCAATTGCAAATTAAAAAATAAACCTGATTTTTTATATTTGTGTCGTGCCCTTTCATTCGATGCCCCACTTACACGAACATATTTGTATAAACTCGATTTGTCCCCCCTTTCAACCCCCATACCTTTTCACGCTCGATCAAATCAGCTTACCTATAACACCCCTCTTTTTGCTTGGGGCTTTAAAAAATATCTACTAATGTCTACAAACATAAAAATACTCAAATACTATATTTCTACCCGTGTAGGGTACGTATGTATGATATATTTCTTAGTAGTTTGGATGAATAATTGCATTTATAATGCAACAACAACCTAACAAAACAGTTACCTAATTAACGAAAACTCCCGTCTGTCAACACAACAGCAGGTCATCTTCAGAGCTCCACTTGTCCCACCCGCATCCCACACCTCTTCATTCACATTCTTTATCACTAACTCACCATCACACGCAGAGCACAAGCTGCACGCGTCATGCAGCCTGCGGTCGTGCAGCAGCGGCTACTCGGGCGGGTCTGTGGAGAGCGCGCCGCCGCCGCCGCCGCCGGCCGACCGCCGCCGCAAGCCGCACTACTACTGGGAGCCGCAGCCGCCCGACGTCACGCTCACGCTGCACCGGGAGAGTGCCGTGTGACGTCAACGCTTCATGACGGAACTACCATGTTGCGACCGACTACAGAAGTCTGTTGCAGTCTCGAGCGACTTGAAATACTTGCTCGCCGCAAGCTACGGGCTATCGGTTCACTAGTAGACTACCTAGTAATAGGAAGATTCTCCCGCTTAAGCGCTTTGAACAACAAAGATTTAATCATAGAAGATCGAAGCATAATTGGGAATTTTCTGTCATACTTTCCAAACAAAATTTCACAGCGATGACATTTCTCCGCCCAAAAATCTGTCAGAAAAACGTCAAAGAAAATTCCCCATTACTTGTACAAACTTAAAATCAAAATAAAATAATGTCCCTAACTAAGTACCTCGAGACTGACGGGGTAGGATATTGTTTTCGAAATTCCAACCAATATGGTTTTATTCTCTAAATAGGTAACTCAGTTTAAACATAATGAAAACGTAGTAAAGCTTCCTAATACAAAATTGATTTTTTAATTCGTTGGAGTGCCACGAAATTATTTTTGTCTCTAGGAGAATAAAATTGTCACTCTGCACTGTGCCAAATTACTATTGATATCAGCTTGGCAAAGCGGCATTTGTAGTTACTTTTAGCGTCTAATATACTTAAAGTTTAATAGCTACGTGCGTTTTACATTCTCTATCATAGATGATATTCCTACAACCAAAAGTTTAGTCTCTTAAAAAATAAATATATAAAAAGTTTCTAAAATACTATATTAGGACTTGATAAAGACAAAAATCACATAGTGGATGTGCTGTAGAATCTTGGAGAAAGTATCTACTAACTCTACTATAAATACCTGAGTGATTTTTGTACGTACTTAAATGTACAAGCTACCTAGATTTAGTAAGTCGTTTGATTATCTGTAAATATAACATTATTTAAAAATACATTTTTGAATCTTCCTATACTGCGTGTAAATGGACCCAGAGCAATGGTTTTAGAAACGTTGTTGGGCTTGTCAATATGAACAACTTTTACTATCATTACAACAAAGTGGGGATGTGTTGTATGGTGTGGTTCATTTCCGTACAAAATGTATGTCATACCCGGAGGCAAAAGAAATCTATTTTGTATGGAGATCAAAAAATTTTGTTTCCTTTCCTCGGATTGTCGCCATAGTATAAGTTGTTTATTTCCACGAGCCCAACAACGTTTCTAAGGCCATTGCTCGTGATCCTTTTACACTCTGTATATGTGTGCTACGTAAGATAATATCAACTTTGCATCTAATTGTAAGATCTAGGTAGGAACTTAACTAATATAGGTAGTAAAATTAAGTATACTTCACCTACTCACTATTCTAATTAATTTATTGAAATTCACAACGAAAAAGATTTCATTCTGTATTACCAGTTAGGTATAAGTGTAAATATTTAGTACCTGTCTATGTTAGATATACTATAATAATAAAAAATCATTAAAGACATCTATATTTTTTATTTGATTACTAACTTATGGGGAGAACACTAAAAATACGAGCGAAAAAGTTGTTGCAATTTATTTTATTGTACATTCCATTTTCAATTACTCATTCCTTTGAAATATTTACTAGATTAAATATAATCAATAGTTACGTGTTAATTACTACCTAAGTCGCCTGTGAAAATCCTTTGAAATCCATGAAATAGGTACGTATAACAACAACTACATTCTGATTCTACTAAATACTTCAATAAATTAATAAACTTTTATAACTAAAAACTATACAAAACAAAATTCAAATTACTAGCATATTACTGTGATAAACATATTTCAAACAATATTAGGTACATGCTATTCTGTGTTGTTAAAAATACAATAACAATCTCGTATCAACATTATAAATGCCAAATTCATTCCTAGATCTTAACATATAACTTACATTATATAATGAGGAAATTTCTTAAAAAAAATTACATAAGAGCGAGTCCGAAAAAGAACGATCATAGAATAAAGTAGTTGCATCTCTTTCATTGTCAACCATCTTTGACATATTGTTTTTTTTTTTAGAAAATTCATCATTGTAACCTTATACTAATGCGTTATATTGGTATTGCACTTAAAGAACCTTTAGTTTTATTTTTTATAAATTCGATCATGGTATATCGCCTCTTTGAGTTTTCCTTGAATTAGTCCTAAAGGATGATCTAGGAGGTACAGTGGTAACAAACACTGCATTAGACTCTACAGGTTGTGAGCTTACAAACGATTCTTCATCAAGAACCACTATTGGGTTATTCGCTAAACTATCGATAGTAGAAGTCACTTCAGTTCCTGCTGAGCTATATTTAGATACAGGTGTCGCAGCTGTACCATATGCAAAACTGTATCCATCGCTACCTCCCTTCTCAATGTGCGATGACGTCGTCTGTAATTTTTCAAATCCCCGAGTAGGTTCAGTTGAAAAAACCGTTTGTGACAACGTCATAGGAGCTAAAGTCGATACTGGGACATTAGTAATGGCATTTGAGATATCATTATCTTGTGTATAGGTAAACCCAACTTTTGAACCAGGCCCTGATACCTCAACTGCATCAACAGGAATCGCAGCTATTACTGGGATCTTATGAGTATGGGCAGAAGAGCTAGATGGTGTATTGGTAAGTACTGCTTGAGGAGCCGACACTACCTTTATAGCGTTGGGGCTTAGGCCACTTACTTCACCGTTTCCGTTAGAAAGTGAATAAGAATAACCCTGTCCGGGATTGACAGTTTGACTAACATGGACTTCGCCAACTGGTTTTCTAATATTTTGTACCTGAAGTGCTGGCGATGAAGAAGGCGTAACTGTTTGTATTTGGGGAGACGGTGATGACTGAATTGAACTAGACGCGACTTTATTCGGAGAGCTACCGAAGGAACTAACAGATCCATCCATATGAACTTGTTGGATTGAAATCTCACTTGGTGCTAAAATTGGTTTTGATGTAGGCTTTACGCAAGGACCAGAAGATGCCTTTTGACACGGCGGTGTTTTAATTGGCAAATTTTGTGATGGTGAAGGTCGGGAACTCGATGAGGAGGAATTACTCGAGACAATTTTGTTTGTGCTATTTACAATAATTGGTAGTTTTTCGCAACCATATTCAGACACTGACCCGTCTTTATTGATTTGTTGATAAGAAACACCAGACGTAGACTGAACGTGAGCCGGTTTCGATCCCTTATTGCTAACATCAACTGCAAAAGTACCAGAAAGTGGAGCAGGTGCTGCCATTTCCATACTAGAAACTGTTGGTTCGGAAAAACTGACTTGTACCGAACCTTTTGGATTTGTAAATATAGGTAAAGTTGGAAAACCATACCCTGGAAAGATTGGAATATTAGGATTAGCTACTATTGGCAAACGAGGAGTCAAAGAAATAGGTCCATTACCAATACTCGGGAAATGGTGCACTTGTACTTGACCCAGAGGTTTTGACATTGGTAAATTAGTAATTGCCAGTGGTGATAGTTCTGGAGGTGGGGGTAGTAGAAACGCAACATTAGATTCAATTTTACTATTTGAAGGAGAGTTCGATACTTTGTTGGTATTTGAATGACTAATCACGTTAATTTCTGAATCCTTATTACCGTAATCAGACACTGATCCATCTTTATTAATGTGTTGATAAGAAAAGCTACCTTGGCTGGATGTAGACTGGGCATGAACTGGTTTATTAGACTCAGCATTACTAGAAGCTGTTGCTTTAGAAAGCTCACTGACTTGAACCGAACCCTTTGGATTTGTAAATGTATAACCAAACTGCGAAAAGTCTGGAATATGAGGTTTAGTTATGAAAGGTATTCCAACAGGCAACGCATGAGTATTGAGAAATGGATTATTTGCTTCAGCATTTAATGAAGTCATAGATCCGTATGCAGATACAGATCCATCTTTATTAATGTGTTGATAAGAAAAGCTAGCCGGGCTGGGTGTAGACTGGATAGGAGCCGGTTTATGTGATTCAGCAAGACGATTGTTAAGTTCAACCTCAAAAGTACCTGGAAGGGATGGAGGCGCAGGAATTCCTATACTGGAAGTCGTTGGTTTGGAATGAGTGATTTGAACTGAACCCTTTGGTTTTGAATATAATAATGGCAAACCTACCTGCGGAAAAACTGCAATATTGGGCTCGCTTAGAGAAGGCGGCAACGAGAAAGGAGAATTCGCAAGAAAATTATGGGGTACGCTGTAAGTATTCTTAACATATTTGTTTCCTCCTGAAGCATTTATCTCGTTTACATTCACTTTAGAAGCATCAGAACTAGAATAATGATTCACACTACCACCTCCGTTATTTTGCGTATAGGAATAACTCTGGCTGTTACTTATTGGTTTTACATGAACTTCTGATTTGGTGTGACACGGTTTTTGTTCAACAACGACTGGCAAGGGGGCAGGAACAGGCAAGAGTGGTAATGGTGGTAATATTGGTGCAGCGGGAATGGCAAAATTATTTTCGCTCTCGGGAAGTTTTGGTGGACAAGGTAATTTTGACAATGAAGGCAATGCTGGTAGCACGGGCAATACTGGTGGAAGTGGCACGAATGCTTCTGAAGTATTAACTTGTGAATCATGAATTTCACTACCTAAGTTATTTTGCGTGTTACTATCGCCAGAAATTGCATTACTTATAGGTTTTACATGAACTTCCGATTTGATATGGCACGGTTTTTGTTCAACTACGACTGGCAAAGGGGCAGGAACAGGCAGGAGTGGCAATGGGGGTAATATTGGCGCAGGGGGAATGTCAAAGTTAATTTCTCGCTCTGGTAGTTTTGGTGGACAAGGCAAATTTGGCAACGGAGGCAATGCTGGCAGCACGGGCAATACTGGTGGAAGTGGCACGAATGCTTCTGAAGTATTAATTTGTGAATCATGAATTTCACTGCCTCCGTTATTGTACATGTTACTATCGCCAGATGTAGGATTACTTATAGGTTTTACATGAACTTCCGATTTGATGTGACACGGTTTTTGTTCAACTAATACTGGCAAAGGGGCAGGAACAGGCAGGAGTGGCAATGGGGGTAATATTGGTGCAGGGGGAATGTCAAAATGAATTTCTCCCTCGGGCAATTTTGTCAATGGAGGTAATGCTGGCAGCACGGGCAATACTGGTGGCGGTGCCACTGTCAAAAATTGTTCTACTTTTTCCGGTTTTGCGCAAGGTGCTGCCTTGTTATGTTTTTCGACATTCGAATGCTCAGCTTCAGATTTAAAAGCTGTGATTGACCCGTCCTTATTTATGTGTTGATAAGAGTACGAGTTATTTATTTTAGGGGCATTAGTAACAGATTCTTTTTTATCTTCTACACGAATATCAATAGCAGCCGGACCATCCACGACTACTGGAGACGGCAGCGAAACTCTGGGTGGTAACGGAAGCTTGGCATGTTTACACGGAACAGGATATACAACGTGATTTGGTGTGGCTTGAAACAAAACGGGTGATTTATATTCTAAGGCTGGCCGTTGGTTACTGTACTGTTTGGTTAAGTATTCTATTTCGTCGAATGTAGTAGGTCTGAATTCATTTATGATTCCCGATTTTATGAGATCGACAGCGCCTCCTGCAGCTATGTCGATATCTGGAAGATTTGATCCTAGGTAGGATTCTACGGTGTGAATGCTTGGGTCGTAGTGAACGAAGGTACCTGCATCAGGGATTTCGGGGTCAACGGGGCTGGTGGTGCTGGTTGCTTCATTTGCTGCTTTCACACGGTCTCTGGTGCGGATACCGGTGAGCGTGGAGACCACGATGTCCTTGATGAAGTTTAGGTCTCTTTTATCTCGAGTGCCGTCTGTGGCGGCGTAAGCAGTAACAACACATGCCGCTACGATACACTGTAAAGGAAATTTCATTAGTGAAACTTAAATATTTATCGGTATCATCATCATCAGCCACTTGACGCCCACTGCTGGACGAAGGCCTCCCCTATTGATTTCCCAAATAATTTGGGGGGAAATGCCCAATAATCGCCGCGATGGGACGGCGGGCTTTTAAGTATCGGTATGATACCTAGGTACCCACTGATGCTCAAGAGATGAACAAAAATACACAAGGATGAAGTGTTATAATTATGTAGCTATAGGGTCGGCAGTACAGTAGAGCAGGTAATTATCTACTACTTATACTTGCATAATTATGTATTTACATATCATACACCGAATCGCTAAGTTAGTATGTAACAAACTTTTTCATTCTGGTCAGGGCAAGGTAATGGAGAATTTCATTGAAAAAACTATTCCGACATTCCTACGAGATCGTTTACATTAATAATATGTTTCCAATAAAAGGTCGAACATAAATAAATTAAAGTAGAATTACTTACAGGTACAACGGGCCAGCCACACCTCATCTTGAAAATATTGACTTCACTATTTTCACTATGAATTTATTTCTTTCTTATTTTCTTTTTACATTCAAACTTTGAAATTAAAGGTTCTATACACCACCTTCTTGATGAATGACGATGAAGTAATGATTGTATTTCGCACCCTTACGTCCCATTTATACTGCGGGAAAGAAGTAATGTGCTCCTAATGAGCTTCGTAAGAAATCGTACTGCGTACGCACAAATCCCTTTGGGTTATTACTTTATTAGCATCTCATTAGTGCTAGTGATTACCACAAATAGACAAGAGTATTCCTGGATGACGCATTACTGCGTGATACTTATATGAACCTATATAGTTTGGAAATAAAATATATGTGGCTCAGGCTGGTTAGACAAATCTTCAAAATGGGTCCGTTGTACGTAAAAACGTTGTATGTATCACAAAAATTCTCGCTCTATGACTGTCACAAATATTTGTGACGGCCGTTGATATACAAACACTTCTTAAAATCACTTCCGTTGCCGAGATCAGGAGACCAGCGAAAAGGCGTTTTTCAAGCTGGGTGGACACTTTTTCAATCGATTATCTAAGTCTCTGTAGCGTCACAAATTCTGAAGTAAGGATGTTATTCCGTCACATATAGTGGCCTACTGACCTGCTTAATTGTGACCCATTTTGAAGATTTGTCCAACCAGCCTGAGCCACATTAAAATATTAGTCTGGAAACTGGATTTTTCCCATTATTTTTTTTTAACACATTGAACAAGCGTTTGACCACCAAACTGCCTGATGTAAAGCAGCGATCCATGTGGTCTACGTTGGAGCACACTTGTTCATTAGGTACCTATTCTTCCCATATCTCGGGGATATTGGTTTAGTAAAGGAGTGATGGTCTAACCATCAGTTAAAGTCCATCAGTCCACTCAAACCCCAAGATAGGCCAAAAACAACCTATAGTCTATTTTTTAATTCGAGGAACCAATTTGACAGTTCCCATGCGTACCACAGCTTACGGTTCTAAAATGTGTTTGGGTATTGTAAGAAAATGAAAATGCTTCCTTAATTTCAATTATTTAATTTATTATCACAAAACTCTACATATTCAAACAGAATATTTACAACGTATGTAGTAATAATGTAGACTTTATTGGTCCTACTATTAAACGCGGTATAATTATTCCACAGTTACGCCAAGCTCAACTTAACTTGTCAGTTGTATGTGAAATACGGAATAACCAGTATCAATAGAACTCTATTGTGACAGCAGTAATAGGGTTAGCGTCAATCTTTGGCTCAATTTTCCCATGTTCCGGTACCTGTGTTCTCCGACTTTGTGAGGTTCACCCTACTTTTAGTGCAATAAAGTATAATTTTCATTTTTGGTCTCGTCAACATGATCAATTTTACTAAGGAGAGAATGCGGGGGGAAACGAAAAGAAATTCCATTCCTATAAAACATTTTTTTTTTTTTGCCTTGGGAGATCAACAACATAATATTTTTAATTTCCCCGCATTCTCGCCATCCATAGCGCAAGTTGTAGAAATTACGCGCCCGCGATATAAAAAAATATATATTAATTTCTGCATTACTTTTTTTAATTTCAAACTCAGTACGTAAAATTATGGCGATTGATGCGGTGATGATGATTGCCTTCTGTGGAGTTTTTTAGTAAGTAAAGTATGGTTAGTTAACACTGTGTGAAAATTACACCTCACACGTAGAATGTTCCTTTTCATGGAATGTATAGCAGTCCCGACCAACGGATCATAGAGTTAAATAAAATAATACATTTTAATACTAATTCTATACACAATGTATATATGTACGTACACCTCTATATATATTCTACTTATAAAATATGGAAGACATTGTGATTGCTGAAATCATTTCTTATCTAGTGTTAAAATCGTACCGGTTTATATAAAGTTATTCTGATTTTTTCCTTCTAATTAGACAAAACATTATCTTCCAACAGAAAATAAACAAAATGCATTAATTTCATGCAATTCATGAAGACTGAATCATAATTGTGCACCATTCTGATTTTGTTCATTGTACCATAATAACTAGAACAAATAAAAGATATGTCTGTATACAATACCAATACTTTCATCAATTCCTTTCCAGAACAAAAGTATCTATATTTCACATTGTGTTTTGGCCCTAGGTTAGAATCCGGTATAATAAATTAACACACTTTACGATGGTTACCTAGTTTAAGTATTTTTGGGTCTGGTTGTACATAAAAATAATAATTTAAGAGCACCAGCCTCCGTCCCCGTCGAAGGATCGCGGGTGGTGCGCGTGCGCATGCTGCGGTGGCGGCGAGCCGTGCAGCAGCTCGCACATGAAGCCGATATACGTGATGGCGAGGCGCAAAGTCTCGATACGGGACAGGCGTTTCTCGTAGGCGAATGTGGGTACCTGGTGTACATTAAGTCTCTTGAATGCAAAAAAAATCAATCTGTCAAAATAGTTGAAAACAAAAGAAATGCAACTAGTTTATTCTATGATCGTTCGTCTTCGGACTCGTTCTTTAGATGTTGTTTTTTTTTAAGAAATCTCCTCTTTTGAAAACGCAAAAAGAAATGATTGACTGGTTCACCCAATCGAAAATTCTGAAGTAACAAAAATAAAAAAATACAACTGAGAACCTTTTTTGAAGTTGGATAAAAATATGACAATGAGGACAAAAATTGGATTAAAAATCAGTCAAGTACCTAAATGTCACTATGTAAAACCGTGTACATCTAAAACCGGGTCCGGTCCGGGTAATTCTCTCGGTGAAATGAACAGATTATAGGTAGGTAGAGTAAAATGACAGTCCAAAAACTTTGAAAACTGCTGATTTGTTGTTTACATAGGCAATTTCTCCGGAGATAATGAATTGAGTATAGATAATTCATCAGAAGTTGATTCGGATTGTGATTTTGACGCGCGTATTGCCAGCATTGGAAACTGTCAACAGACTGATTCACTGAGTGACTGAAACAGACTGTACTGTGTGTGTCTCTGTCTATCACAGAAACTTTTTGAACACCCTTTTCGAAGAGAGATATACGGATATGTATTGAGATGTATTAAGACGTATCGAAATGTAAATAAATGTATATTTTCGTATCGCTCTGTATTTTAACATTCGAACATGTAAAAATATAAGTACATTATAATTTATAGCTGTCGTGTGTGGTCTCCTGACGATTTCTATGTTTTTTATTTTTTTTTATAGCTGCTGTGTGTGAAGCCCTTAAGCCATTCAGCACAATTAAGTATCTATTTACTAACGACGAGATATCTTTGAAAGTACTTAACAGGTAATTAGTTAACATACTATCTATGGGTCGGTAAAAATAATACGTCTCGGTAAATATCTCCCAATCCAAAGACCTAAACGTTTCTAAAATATTGACTTAACTCAAGAAAGCCCACGATACCAAACTTTATGACGTCACAAACGAGAAATGGAATGTACCTCTTCACACAAACTTACCCATCAGCTAATTGCCACTTTGTGTGAAGAGGTTTTTAGAGTTTTTACATAATGATTCCTTGGGGAAAGTTGTTGGATATCTTCGCCTAAGTGACTTTCTCGGGGTTTGTTCATATTTTTTATTTGACGTTGTATATCCAGCCAGTATTTAATAGAGAATTTTCTTTGACGTTTTTCTGACAGATTTTCGGGCGGAGAACTGTCATACTTTCCAAACATTTGATACTTGTCATTACTATCATACTTTCCGAACAAGGTTTGACAGTAATTACAGTTCTCCGCCCGAAAATCTGCCAGAATAACGTCAAAGAAGAGCTTTGTGACGGGAAGCGAAAAGATGCGAATGGCGTTCTTCATTTCTCATTTTCAAAATTAATTTTTCGCTGCAATTATTGTGTTAATGTGGTGGATTTAGTGTAATAATGTGCTGGTGATGAAAA
>SJJU01004839.1:0-20415 GCA_012932125.1 Conopomorpha cramerella
ATCGGTTTTGTTGTTTAACTCATAGAGAGCGCTGCTGCCATTTCTCTGGAGAGTTCCCTTGGTGGCCACTTACGACCCCCATTTAGTCAGTACAAGTGACACTAACCCGTCGCTGTCCCCACAGCGGCGGGGTGTCCATGAGGATTTTCCCCTCATCAACAAAAAAGCTAGTATAGCATAAAATAATGTTATTTGCCTAAAGGATTTACAAATCAAACACTTTCCGACGTATTATCGCTAAAATACCTTTTAAAGCTCCTCACGATTCTGTGTTTGTACGCTCTCAATAGTGTTTGCATTTCGAATGTATCGATAAGAAGACCATACTTTTAGGACAAGTGCAGTCGGAGTCGTTTTATCTTATACTAGTCGACCTGGCAAACGTTGTTTTGCCAATATACGTTTTAACACATTGGCGGACAGTAAAATAGACAAAATAGATGTTTTATTATTATGACGCATATAGAAGTTTAATGTCCGGGAAAGAGTTAAAGAGTGTTTTTCTGCAAGTATTTAATCCTTTCTCAAGAATCACTATGTATTAAATAAAACCGCAGATAACGACTTTCTTTTATACAAATGTATTGATTGAGTACTGTGCCGCGTGGTATTACTCACGTTTCATTCCGTTTCCCGAGGGAATTTCTGGATCACATATAAGTAGTTTATATTACTCAGGAATAATGTAGCGTTGTAGTGGCGAAAGAATTATTCACGCTGGATGCTCGAAATACTGCCTTACGCCGACAATGTGTGTAGCTCTGAAAGGGTAGGATGGCCCTACGATATTTTTTATCTTCTTTTTAATTTTTTTAGCCTGTCCCGCTGCTGGGCATAGACCCCATCTTATCGATTAAAAAATTAAAAACGATCGGGCATTGATTCTGGACTGTTTCGGGAGTCCAATGTAACCCTAAATTTGAAACTTATATGAAAATCATTAGACAATAAGATATTTTTTTTTCTTCTCACAAAATAATAACTGTACCTTATTGATGGTTTAGTGTCAGAAAGAGCGTCATCAAAATTGATAGACCACTTTCTTGTATGACGGTATATGGTATTTTCCAGAAGGCTCACCATTTTTCACGAACTTGGCTTACCACTTTCACTTCGTTCACGTTCATACATCAGTTTATGCACGCCCAGGTTCATTATTGCCTACGTAACCGGACTGCACAAGGTGAAGGTGAATGTAGTTTATTTTATAAAGCTAGACGAACAACCCGGGAGACGTCATCCGGTATCTGTGACGTTTCGCTAAAATGGCCGATAATGCGACTGCCATATGTACGGCCGCCAGCACCGTTAGAAATTAACATAATTTTAAAGAAAAGTTTACGTCCGTTCTTTTAACTGACTGGTTCTAAGTCAAGGGTTTCATGATGACAGACAAATAAAAAGGAGTCGAACATTAAAAAATCAACCAGAGTGTAGAAGAAGTGGCGTGCACAACATATAGGCAAAAAGACACTGTCTACCGTAGTATTTTGGCTTCCCGACCTAATAATATAGTTATTGATAGATCTTAGATCTCTTTTGTTGCACTCACGACATAGGCTAACGTAGGTGCTGTGTGTTTGTGGGTAAGTAGATAGAAAGGTAGGTTATATAGGACCTATATAGTCACCGGGTATATTTCGTAACGACAAGTTACCTACCTTGAAGATTCCTGCCTACCTTGTTGTAAAAGCCAGTGCACGCCACTTACACTGAGACTTAGGCCCCTGGCTGAAGTCAGTTAAAAGAAGTAGCGTGAGTACGAAAGCGTAGCAGACTGGTTCACCAATACTAGTCGCCCAAGCCTATAATTTTTTAAAGATTCCCCTAGCTTTTGGTCTGCCATCATCAGACACTGACTTCCTTATAATCATCTAAATTTGACCAAAACACCGAAGTTATCGGCGAACAAACATAAAAAGCACATATATATGCGGTCGAATTGAGATATTCTGCTTTTTAGAAGTCGCATAAATTATTTTATTATGCTTTTTTGTTAATCATAATGAACAAGCGTTTGACCACCATCCTACCTGATGTTAAGCAGCGCTGTGGTCTACGATGAAATACACTTAGTTTCCGTTATCTGGCAACCTTCTTATGTCATCACCCCTCAGTTTATCCTGTTCCAAAAGAATAACAAACATCTGTTCCAAATGTCGCTATTGTAGGATTTAGTTGATTGTTGTTGTGTTATGTGGTTTCATTTTTACTAACAACCATAATACCAACGTTACAAGTTCATATCACACCGCTTTTTGCATCACAAATTAATCTCGTCGATTTTCGTATTCCATGCATTAATGATTGCCTGCCTTTAGCCGACGCTGTTACGACTGAGACGTGTTAATTATACCTTGTTTGTGTTAACTTCCTTTCTTACACTTTCAATTTTTATGGCACTCATGGCTGTCTTGTTGACGTTTAGCTTCAAAGATCCGGTATATTTTAAAACGAACATGTCATTGAAAGTATTTTTCACTTTCATAATAATTTGTCGAGTACGTACTTGTCTCTGACTTTTGTCTCTCTTTCTAAGGCAGACATTAGACGCTCATGCAAGCGTCATTCAATTCCATCAGTCATGATTTATGGAATGACTACTAATACTAATTCGAACATCATTCACTATATTACACGATAGGAAATCCGTCAATCACAATCATGACTGTGGTAAAACTGAGATCAAAACGTATCGTCTAATGTCTGCCTAAGTTTTTTCACTTTCATAATAATTTGTCGAGTACCTACTTGTCTCTGATTTTTTTTTCTCTTGCTTGTTTTTATAATTTCTAATTTCTATTCAATTAATGGGTATTTTGTAGACCCTGTCGTATTTTGTAAACAAAAAATATCTACGAGTAAAAGGGCCTAGTACCAACGTGAGTATCTAAATCCTTCACTTCAAGGATATCAGTAATTTAGAGTAGAACAGCTACATACCTGATGTGCTCTATACCTAGGCTTAGATAAAATTGCCAAATGCCAATAGCACTATTTTGACCCGATTATCGTAAATCAATACGCAAATGTCATCTGTTTTGAAGCGTCAACCATCATACGATTACGGCAATAGTTCTTAAAGTATGTGATAACATGTGCCAGTAACCACTAACCATAAGACCCATATTTAATTAACAGTGTTTGAAAATAATTGTAACTAGATATTAATTATTTTCCTCCAGTATCAGCCACGGTCCTATAATCATAGCTACTTGCATTATTTACACAGTTTAATCACAACAATGTAAAGGTGTAGCGTCAAAGCACTTTTAGAAGAAAGAAAAAAAAAAGAAGAATTAAACGTACAAAAACCGTTACAAACGCCATTGTACCGGTTGAATGCGGTAATAGCGAACGCGGTTACCGTTGTACTCAGCCTGTCCGTACAACTGTACACATACGCTGTTTTACTTGACCTATCGTCGCTTGTTGATTATTGAAAACTTCAGCTCAGATTATACTAGTAATGTCAACCTTTGGACACTGAGACGGCCATAGTACGAATGGTGCGTTCCTAACGTTTGAATTTCCGCAAAGAAGTTGCTTGTCCGTCTGAGAACTTCCACGAGGACTGGCCGGAAAGAAATGTGATGAACGCGTAAAAGAAGAAAATATTAAAAATTAGCAGAAGCCATTAGGTGACATCCGATGGTTTTTCATTATCTACTATATAAAAATAAGTCGGGTTTTCCTCCCTGACGCTATAACTCCAGAACGCACGAACCGATTTCCACGGTTTTGCATTCGTTGGAAAGGTCTCGGGCTCCGTGAGGTTTATAGCAAAGAAAATTCAGGAAAAAATTCAACAGAAAAGCGGGTAAACGAAACGAACCCATCTGGTGGCGAAACGGAGTTCGCCGGGTTTGCTAGGTGATTTGTAAAAAATAATATCTTTTAAAAAAATAAAGTGCTATCCGACACTCGAAAGGTTAAAGGAATTCCAAAGGTCAGGCCCTTCTTAACTTTAATCCTCAATTAATAAAAAATGCAAACGAAAACATTATATTGTAACGCTCAAATCATTAAACTACAATTACTACTATTCAATATTAACAAATTACTAAAATAAACTTGTTTGCGGTTCTCCACTAGATAAATAATTCAAGCCTGCCAGTATATCTAATGACATATAATAAGCTACCGAAGGTTGGTGCGCTTGGGCAATAGAGTAGCCTCTTAGATTTCGAAACGGTGCCGAGACGTCCTGCGTCTGCGCATGCGTTTACTTTGCAATCTATCTTGTTGATTCGCTACCTGGCTGATGTCACGTATAAGAAATACTATTTATTGTATAGGCTTAGTGTTTTGTGCCCTTCTACCTTACTGGGTCTCACTTATATTACAGTTACACAGGTGTTTTTGCCCCTCCGTCCACTAAAATACCATGATTCATAGAGATATTAGCGTGGAACTTTTTTTAGAGAAAATATAATAGGCATATATATAATTGTATCAAAGTTTTCTTAGCATTCTAACAGATCTACAAAGTTAAACATTATAGACCGAATAGGGCTTGGCGGGTTATGACCAGTGTATTCCATACCTTCTTTTTAAATAAAACTTTTATGTATCTTAGTAGACAAAAAAGTGGAAAATGCCTACCAATTGCTTAATTTACAACTGTTATGACATCTGGTTGTGTTCGCCTGCTGGTTAATACCTGCCGGATGGCTCTCAGCTGTCGTCGGTTCTGGACGGGTCCTCAGAATCTAAAGGACATTCTTCAGTAGTTCAATTTTGGTAGTTCAATCGTTTCGCATAACTGAGGGCTGAAGAGCTAGATGCTTCCTGCGGACTTCGCAGTCGATCAAGAATCTGATCTAAGGTTGACACTCACATGAATGTCATTAGACTTTAAGGTTAATGAATTCTTTAGTTGTGACAATATGACTATTTTATCCTATTGCTGTTTTATTGTCACGGGAAATGTTATCAAAATCATCGTATATGACGACGAGAATTTCACTGCATCTTCTCGCCCCTAATTTTCGCTTTTTATGTAAATATGGATTTCGATCAAAAAGTCACTGATGACATTTTGAAAAAAACTTTCTTCAAAAATTTTTAGGGGCGACTAGAGAAGAACTAGAGAAGCGAGAAGAAAAGAAACCTACTGGTTGAAGTCGTGTCTTTTTTTCTTTAGATAACTAAAGAAAAAAAGACGTCCTTATTTATAGAATTTGGTGTACCGTCATCAAACCCAGATTCACTATCATGGCACCATTTTTTTTAAATATCTTCTTTCCAACAAAAAAATAATCATCAAAATCGTTAGTTATCCGTACAAATAAACATTAAATACAAACGTACAATACGACAAATCCTTTTTTTAAGTCGGTTAAAACTGCATTCAAATGTTTGGAAGTGAACAGTTTGCTTTGGAAGTGGGTCAATGACGAACAGGTTCTTGAATTCTAGTGCTAAATTTTATAGCAAACATTATATGCAGCAATATTTGTGATCTTGAAGATACCTGCACGTTTTAACCTCTCAATAGATTTGGTACTTCAAGAACACTTTATAATTGATGGAGTGTTTTCAGGATTTAGGTTGTTTTGGAATTAGTGGAGTAATCACGATAGCATTCGTGTGGTTTACAATAATTTTCATTATTTATATTGTTTATTGCATTTTTAATTTTAGAAAATAATTACTCATTCAATGTTAAGTATTGTTTTGTTCTAAAATTACATAAACATCAATGTGTACAGTTACATAGTTATTCAACCTACCTCTATAAACGTATATTTTATTTCACTGCAATTCAACTTTATTAACAGCTACTAGAGGTGAATCTTTATCTACATCAGCAACACAGGAGCCGTTAAGGAAGTCATGAAGAACCATGTAAACGCATCATTTATATTCTAAGAACAGAGAAGACGCACGTATGTATTTTGTCACCTAATGTTACAATCCCGGCAGAGGCGTTTATGTATGTATGTTTGTAGGTAAACAAATCGTGTGTAGAATTAAACGATAGGTTTCCTGATCATATCCACTGTACGTTGACCTGACATTCCTATTGAAAATACACGAAATGGTAGTTCAGGTTAATAAAATACCTACATATTTACGCCATTTTGTCACCAATTACATTATACAAGTGAAATCTACTTGAAGAATATCAAACACCTTATTGTTATGTGTGTGTTGAGATGATGACCTAATTTTAAACGACCTGATTGTATATTCATATATATGTTTTATTGGTGTGCTTGGTGCACGGTGGGCATTTGCTTAGCAAGTGCTTCTACCTATACTGATTTGGCACTAAACGTAAACATGTCTAAACGCTGTGACCGAGCGCGAGCGACGTGATTATTGGATGATGGCTCACCAATACCTGCTTTTGTTTCTCAACTGACAGCATCATATCTCCAAGGGGTCTGTCCCATTGAGGAGTATGGATCTGAAAATTTACTATGTGTACCCGAGTAATGGTCTTAGAAACCTTATTGAGCTCGTCAAAATGAACAACTTTTACTATGGAGGCAATGCTGCGATACCAATGAGGAGATATAAAGTGGTGTCAAGATCAGTTCATTACTTTTTGCGTGTAACAACGACCAACATGTGTGGATGTGGATTTTTCAAACTTTCGCTAATAATATTGTTAGATATCGGTACTTCGGGTGCCAGGATCGGCCCGGCGACCTCTTAGGACATCAGCTGCTCTCAATAACAAAGCAAAAACTGTTAAAGAACCTACATACATTAATACGAGTGTATAAAATCCATAAGGAATGTGGATGAACAAGTTTCAGAACCGGCTATTTACAGTTTGGTATTGACACGCGGAAAAGTGTACACTCAGTGATTATTGTCAATTCTTTGGTTGTCAGCACAGGGTTCATCTAAGTACACCACCATAGGTATTTATCCTATCCTGTCCTAGGTATTTATATCACTAGATAAGTTAGAAGACGATGTTTTGACCTTGAAGGAAAAGTTTTTTGGAATAATTTATGAATCACCTCTGTTATTCCCGTCGTTGTTTTCCTTCTTTTTCTGCTTTTGAAAATAAAATTCACTATGTTGAGTTTAATCTTCGTTGTTTTTCCTTAAGTATTTAAAGATAAATACGTGCAGTTAATCATATTTTTCAATTACTGAATGTTCTTGTGCGTCTTGTTTCTGTGGCAGCCGTTAGAGGTATGTTGGAGGTGATGCGCATGCAACGTATTCCGGAGATACCTATCAGAGTCTTCAGGTAAATTAATTAACTGCTTACATGTCGTTATGGGCCATACCATTAAGGGCAGGTAGATATCATTAATTATCTGACTAAAGGGTCAAGTCTGGTACATTATCGTTGTTACATCACTCTGGCATTGAAATGTCAAATTGCTGATGAGACAAATGAGCATTGCTCGTTTCGTTTATCACTACGCGTACACCTTCAGCGAAGTGCGTGCAAAGAATCTTGCTCTCCTCCTCTTAGTGATGCTTAATAATAGAGACAAACATATGCGATACGACCAATTCCCTGCGAACATTTTTACCTGTTTCATTCAACGTAAGATCGTCTTCTTTTGGTTTGTCTTTTCATGTAGATACAAGTTTATGACTTAGGAGATATTATTGAACATTTAACTATTGCCTTGTATTTCTTGATCCCAACCGCATATGTGAAGGAGCAAAGGTCGTGCCATTTGCCTCTTTGCTAACCGGCAACGGAACCAAGGTTGAGATTATACAACAATTTTTGGGTTTTCTTTGTTAATATTTAGATATTTCGCGGATTGCGTATATTAACACAATCATAGGTTGAATGTGGGTGGAATGTGTCAAGTAGGACCTATGTAATAGGTGCATATCTTGAGAACGCCTACTGAGTTAACCCTGCCTAAGAAAAACTAAATTCTTTGTTGTCGAAGTAAACAATAATTCCGACATAACGGTTGAGTGTACCCCAAAAACAGATGTTTTATTATCTTTGCCTTGACATTTCGATCAATTGCATCAAAGGTGTCCTTGATTATTTATCGACTGTGATGGACTTTGTGTGGTGGGGCAGGGTGTTCAGCCTCTCGGACTTAGTTCGCGGGTTCGATTGACATGACAATGAGCTGAGCATTCTGTTCAGCTGGAAATTTGATTCGTTCTTCCGACAGATAATTCCTTCCATACCCCTGATATCCCGTTTCCTTGTAAGCCGTCTACAATATACACCTGGCATCATTATTTACAGGTCCACATGTTTAAATGGCACATCACGATACTAACTAGCTAATAAAACGTGGTGCGACATCTGAAGCAACCTGTGACCTGACGCAAGCAGACGACCGGGTTATACCTATTTTATTACAAAATGATAGGTATTATGTTTCTGTTACTTCATACTTACCCCATTATGAATAAAGTTACGACAGAACTATTAAGAGATTTCGCTATGGGTCACCAATTAACACTTGAGAAATTACTACAGGGAGAGACAAGATATATTTTCTTGTGTTGAGCATTCAGAACTCTGAAAGCGTTCATCCTGTACTTATTGTCTTTCAACATTCAATTTTATAAGTCCTAATCTTTATCGTAAAATTATTAAATTAAAATTAATTGAAAGGCAAGAATGGAGGACTCTCCTTTAATAGTTCAAATGTAGTGGAATTTCTGAACTGCTAAAATGTCACCATCTATATATTAAAACTAGTTCGTATTCGTTTATTCCTTCGAGTCTACGTCGAGTCTTTCACCCATAAGGCCGAGACAAACGTTACTTTAGAAAAGAGGCTGTAATTCTAAAATAAACTCTTTAGAATACCTATTTGGAGTCGATACTTTGCTATGAAGAAAACTGTTTTCAAAACCACATCACGTAATGTTGTACACCTTCATATAGGTATCTGTACCTCAAACAAAAATGGTCACTTTAAGACTAAACACAATCTGAAATGTCATAACCCATTCGGGCCAAAGCAAATTATTTAATGTTCGGAAGACGAAAACATTGAAGCGAATGTGCAGCCTGCAATTGCGTCTATTACGCCACCAGACATACCTCCTAACCACTAAAGTCAACAAGTGGTTGAATAGGCTGACGATCTTTCAACTTTCACTGGACAATCACATTGACAACCTGCTTTTGCGAACCGCACGGTGTCACGTAGACGCATAGCTATTGGCTCATTGGCCCACTAGCGAATGGTTTAATTGGCACACTTCTGCGCGTGGGCATCTGACACCGTAACTTGCGTGTAGATGGTTGCTTGGGTTTCTGCGTCCTAATATGGTACAGTTGCTTTAGGATTCCTGTTAGATTTCCGTTCTGGTTTGGGAGTTAAAATTATTGTACATTTGTAGCATAAAACATCTGCCGTACATTTATACCTATGTTATAAATGTACGGCAGATGTTTAATTTTTGGAGGTTAGGTTAATAAAGGAAAGAAATAGATTTGTAGAATAAACGTGTAAAGTCTGGTGATTGCCAAATTCCAAAATATGATAAAAGTGAACTTAAAGTCGCCAAAGATTGTATCTTAATAGATACTATTTTTAATCAATAGAAGGGTTATTAGTATGAAATGGGTACATTTGCATTATGTAGATTTAAACTCATATACGTACTGGAGCTGTAGAGAAATTTAATTTTTGTATAATAAATTTCACCAATTTCGAATGAAATTAAAAGACTTTAACATTGTTTAATTTAAAACGGTAGGTAACTAACATTCCGTATGTTTTCCCCATTGAAAATTAACACGCAACAGTAAACAAACAACATTTCCTCCGCAAAAAAGTAGCAGAAGCATCGTAACCGCTGATATTTCGATGCCCAGAAACATCATCTTCAAGAAGTCTTTCCGCTATTGGTTCTTTAAATGTATGTAGTGTTTATATAAAAAAGGGTTCCACTAATGATGGTTTGTATGACCTTATCTTTTCGCGTTTGACACGCAATAGTAATTTAACAGTTCCATTGACATTATTTTCGATGATGGTCTATATAATAATGTTTTCCCGACAACTGTGTGTAAAGAATTTGTACCTTCAGTGATGTTTTTTTTTGCTTGAAACAAAAATGTGGTGTCGTAATCTTAATCTGAGAACTCGAATGATGAGTTATGGTATCCCGTGGAATTTATGAAAGCCATTTAACAAAGAAAATTTATCAATGTCAATGCAGAGGTCATCAAAGTCAGGTAACTTTATCTTTGAGCTTTAAGTTCCCGACTCAGTGAATTTCTTCTCGGCTTATAATTGTAATGGGGAATTTTCTGGGCCCTTGTTTTAGTTAGATACTCGTATATGATGATATGTCACTATTTCACTGCAGTTGGAAAGTCAATTCTTTAAATCAATCATGATCCTACCGATAAAAATTGAGTGTCATAACGGGATTTCCAAATTGCCTCATATTTTTTAAAAGCTTTTTGTCGCGTGTTATTTTGTGTCATTTCAGAGTAAAATGAACACAGCTCTGCTCATTTTTATAGGATAGATGATTTGGCTCTAATACATGGCTTAAAGATCTTGACGTTAAAACAATAAATTTCTGAAAGAGCGAGATTAGATTTTCTGGAGTTTGAAAATTCCCCATTTACGAGCAATTTATCAGTTTCCACTAAAGAATCTATTAAAAATCAGACATCTTTAGCAATAATTAAGACAAGGCTTATTGCATATTGTACAACAGTTATAACTGTTGCATTATTTATACAAAGCTCGGCAACAAAAAAAGATTTCGACTCTGATTCACATCAAGTATTTTTCAAATCTAGATTTTTATCAAACCGTGCCTCGAAGATGAGGCAAAAGTAATTGTAGACTTACATAATTATAAGTATAGGTACGCGTGTGGGAACACAACGATGTTGGACAACAATGTTGTTGCTAAAGTAAAAGTATGAATTTACTGTTTATTAGTAAACACGAACAAGTTCATTGTCTATGTCTAATTGGTAAAAAATTGTAATAAATACTCAAAAGTAATGTAATTCTAGCTTTTCATCACTATCAAGTCAAACTATTGATGATCGATCTTCTGCTTCTAAAAAGGGCAGTGATTCTTACTTTTCTTCGTTACTTCAGAAGCCCTAGCTTTTTAGTCCCATTTCGCAGCTGTTAGAACGGGAAAGAAGAATACATCTATTTCGTAGTTAATTAGTGCGTAATCAGCTTCCAAATGGGTCTATTATCACTCAATACCTCTATTGTTTACCCGGTATATAGGCGCGAATATAATCAAAGCCAAGCTCGAGCTTACTTTACCTTAGCTTACCTATAATTTCTGTGCGCGTTTCATTAAAAAAGGGTCTATTATCTCCTGTGCCGTAGCAAGATACCAAATCTACGAAATGGCGGCAGGGGTTCTAGCCCGTCAAGAAAAACGTGACATGAATAAAATACGTGTTGTGATTGGCTGATAAATAACATCATACTTCGTAAACCACTTGTACTCTAATTCGGATTTTCTTTGTTTAGTGCAATAAGTTTCAGCGTCTTGAATAATTAATCTCTCTTGGAACGCTGTGAAACAGTAGAGTTGTTAAACAAAGCAATAATATACTATACTTTAATCCAATCTGATCTTTGTTGTGTTCAACCTGAGTTTCATAATCTTGTTTTCATACTTTGTAACATAGACCCATTTTGCAACGTGATTGGGTATGTCCTCTCATCTGTTCTATAGAACTCTCTCTCCCACTTTACTGAAATAAAGAAAAGGACCAACATTCTAATGTTGTTCAATGACGTCATGTTCTATTGAACAAAAGGGACTTCGTCTCGTGATTCTGGAAAAAAGGTGACATTTCCATTTTTCTCAGAGACTATTGACACGCATATTAAATCTGAAAATCATCAGACATGTACTTCGGCCAATACTACATCTGCATTATCAATGTCTAGGTATTTGTATCGCGAATCACGCATACGCATTAATAGTTCAGACTATCGGATGTAGAACTCAAAATTACCGGTTTGAGAACAAAATTTATAGCTATTATTTTCAGTAATAGTGGTTTGCAAAGTATGATGTTAACCTGGTAGCTCCTTAAACCGAATATGTTATTATGTATCCTAATATTATAAAGTGGAAAGATTTGATTATTTGTTTCTTTCTTTTCATCGACCAGGCACCGAAACTACCTTTAAAATTCTTGAGCTGTTGGAAGCTACACTAAACCCGGGTGAACATTATAAACCGAAATTCCAACGGAAACGGAAAAATACGCGAGTAAAACAGAGCGGCACAGCTAGTTATTTTATATAGGTAAATATAGTGATAGCACTAAGTACCGATTGAATTGGAAGTGAAAAACGTTCCTTACATAAGAAGAAAATTCATCAGCAAATAAATTAATATTGGAACGAACATTTTGTATGTCGTAAAACCGGATCTGCTTTACCCATTCTTATTATTTGCTTAAAGAGAAATTAAAGTTTTCGTTCGAGATCATCTCCAAAACTAACAATATTAAGAAAATATTTACTATTACATTCAATGTTTTGTTGATTGGCGGGTAAAGGATCTTCGAGAATATTCTTAAAAGAAACATTATAATTTATATTATTATATTTTATTCATTATGTACATAACTATCTATTGTAGTTTGAATAAATGCCGTAGCGTGATGCTAAATATCTACTTTATAGATATTACCATCTTTAATAATTGGGTTGTAAAATGCAAACTGGGGTTTTGATATAGTATAATCATTACAATTAATATTATATGTAGGTTATTTTTATTAAAATAGCTAAAACGTAAAAAATACTACAAACATATATTTACTTGCATCCATATACTATTCTGTGGCGAATCTCTAATCATAAAGTTGGGTGTTTCATTTGGCTTTTAACCTTACATTAAGGATAAGGGTGAATTGCTTTTTTTTGTTGTTGTGATAATTGCCTTTTGCCACTTTCAACAAGCAGTCTTTGGTAGTCAATACCATGCTGCCTGTTAATGTAAATAAAGCGATGTGGTCTAAGATGGAGCACACTTGTTCATTTGTTCATTAGATACGTATTTACCCGTGACTTGAAAACCTCCAGACTATACTGAACAGGAAACACAGACTCCGGCAAGCTATTACACATCCTGGCGTGGTTTGCACTATGAAAGTTGACGCAAACTGTTTGGTTCGCTTAAATTGAATGTCCATCTGAATGGACCACCATGGATGACATTTTTCCGTTCTCCTGGTTGTCCTGTTGGAAAACCGCGATGGGTGTTTTAGGATATGGCTAATCAATTAACCATATCCCTTCTTCGAGTAAAATATTATGACTTGTGGTATTCTGATGGAACTGAACCAACTTTAAATGAGACCAAAAGGTCAGTATAAAAGAAAGCTTTTTGGAGTTTGAAAATCTTTTCAAAAGCTTTTCAGCTTTAAAAAAAAATCATCCAAATCGTTGAGGTAACTAACATAAAAAAAATCCGTGTAGCTGAGAAACTCCTCCTTTTGTGAAGTAGGTTTTTAATTTTTTGGGTTTGAAATCGTCTTAAACCATTTCACGGTTTTAAAATTAATAAAATTAATTCTACATAATAAATAACATGTAATTTATTTTGGCTTTACAACCAAATAGATGACAGATTTTCGCGTCTCTTCCAGTATCGGACTTTACTATAATGGCCGTATATACTCAAGTTAAAGTTAGTAGGTAGGTAGGTAATAGAATTGTGACGTAACACCATCTTTCACCTGTTAATGCCGAATCATCTGATCGTTCAACAAGTAATAGTAATTTCGCAACAATTCCTACAGCAGATTTGAAAACATCAGGTGACATTGCAGAATTTGTAAAATTGTAGTTGTCCAATTGTAATATCACATTAGCAGGTGATAGAGACCTTACTTTTAGGAATGATCTAGAAAGATCTTCTGCGGTGCTACATTGCCACCGTGTAATTTAAAACATTAAAAAAAAACTAGTTTCATAATTACTAGTAATAACTTAATGTGGAATGAATACGATGATTAGCAAAATGTGTACCTGATTCGTGTGTATTAATGAATACGCCCACTTCCTTCAAATAACATTGTTTTTTTCGCGTAACTACAGTACTTCCGTTATACGAAGACAAGCCGTAACTAAGTTTATTTTCATGGGAATATGTCCTTTCTTAGTTTGGAATAGTCTAGTAGAAATTAAAATAAATAAATTCCTATGAAAATAAATGTGAAGTTTCGCCTTTTCGCTGGTTTGGTTTACCTCTTCCAAAAGCGTATATTCTGAGTCATTGAGGAATTATTTTGCGATAGTTTCGATTTTGTCCCAACTGTCAAACTAGAAGTGACCTACTCAAGGGATTATAGACGTGTGTTCTATGTATGAATGTAAAAGAAGTAGGTTGTGTCCTGATTCTCTAGCATTGTCCCTTTGAATTGTTTTTGTATCCATCGGCTCATTCGGCCTTTGAAGTATTTGAACTTCGAATTTTTAATATGTAACGGATCGGAACAGAGCACTTTCTTCGTTAAGTTCAGTGACTTGTCAAGTATCCTTCGAAGCTAGGCGGCCGGTTGCCGGAATTCAAATTAAGGCACCACCACCGGTTTTATTTTTGTGGGTCACCTATAGCGATACAGAGTTGCGAAACTTTCTATAACAACTACTACTTTACTTGCATTAAGAGTGAAAAAAGTGGCATTACCAACCTTGACAACATGATTGCTTCCTTTAAGTCAACTGTTTGAAAATACAATTTCACTCCTCTCACTGCACGTTCACACTGAAATCTTGTAATCAAAACAGAATCACTTCACTTTCTCACATCGATTGAATTGAATCGAATCGAGTGAATACTTCGTTAACTGGCCGCTTGGGGATATTTTTTTTCTTAATTTTTTTACTCTTGAAATTTTGAATTTAGAAAGCTTGTTCCGGGTGCGGGCGTGCGTTCGCCGCGTTCCGTCTGCAGCGAGTGGCTTTGGTCCAACTGGTTGTGTTTGTGCTTGATAGCCAGTCATTATTATGGTCTCGTCGGGCGTACATACACTTCACGATTTCATGGGCAATATTATGGAGCCTTTAGACCCATTCAGCGTACGAATCGTTTGCCTACGTGACTTTGGGTGCATCATCCTGCGGCCTTTAAATGGAACTGTTGTTCAACAAACTATAATTTGACATCGTGATATAAGCCTGACCGTAAAATAGTTTTGTAACTGTCTACAAAAATTGTATAACGACGTATTTTTTGGCGAAAATAGTACGCAGATGCACTTGATTCTTGTTTCTAAAAATTTTCACTATTTACTTCACTTCAACTTCTTAGACTAAGTGAAAACTACGAGTAAAATGGAAGTCGTAAAATTTATCAGTTTTTGCAACTTTTCGTCGCGAATAACAAAACATTTGAACACATAATAGTTCTTGTCCATATTCCTAGCCCCAGCAATGTCTTACTAGTTAGTCCGCGACTTAAGTGATTATTTCAAACGGTAGCCAATATTTTTTCTATTACCATAGCTTAGTTATACTTGAAACGATTATTTCCATAATGTTTTAAGAATAGGATTTATTGCAGCGATTGGCCAACGGTATCACCTGTCTAGGTTGTTACGCTTTTGAGACATTTTATTTTCCTTTGTGGTATGTACCTTACGTATATTAAGAGTTTATATTTCTTTTTATTTATTTATTTGAACACTATGGAAAACATACAGCATTATTAATGCTTATTAAAATTATTAGTTGGATAGGACTTAAGCCAATTAAGTTTCCCCTTACGAAATTAATTAACAATATCACTGCATCAGTACACTAAATAACACTTCAAATTTAATCTTAAAAACCTAGTTTTGAAAATCATGTGGTGGGAGTGGGTAGACATAAAATATGTAGATCAATATAACAAAGAGAGAGCCAACTGTGGTGTCCCACTGCTGGGCAAAGCCCTCCGCAACCATCTTCCCCTGCTGACGATCCCCTGCTAGGTTCCTCCAGTCTCTTTTGAACGCGTCAAGGTTGTCTCGCCACCACCTTCTCGATCTGCCGTTGGTCTCGGTCGCTGGGCGTCAGTTGGCACCCATTCGCTGGTGACCTTCGACCATCTGTCTGATGTTAGGCTGCAGATATGTTCAGCCCAGTCTGAGTTTTTATTTTATTGCAGATTAAATTTAGTAGGATATTACAAATTCATCAATTCGTGGCAGTTTTCCTTAAACTTAGTATCCATGTTATGGCTGTGCCTTAATCTTATAGTTTCTTGTTTCTGAAGTAAATTTTGTCACTTTTCTTTTGACTCCAACTTCATCATTGATAGGGGATGATTTATAACGACTATCACAGACCATCATCGTCTTTTCACCTGTCTAGGTTAAAACACGTTATTCTGCTATTGAAAGTGTTTATTTATTTTATTGTAGGTTGTTTAGGCTTTTAAAATTTCTTTCCACTTATCTTAATTGAAGACATTATCAAATTCTTCCCAGTTTTCCTTAAATGTTTTCAAAAGATATGTGTTGAAATGCACTTCCCGACTGATCTTTATATTGTATTTTGTGATTATGATGAAATAAAAGATTTAACACACACTGGTACTGTAATGGGAGAAGAAATTTGGAAGCAATTTTTGCCCTATTATAATACTGTAGCAATGAGGAGTTTAAAAAAAAACAATCTATTGAAGATAATGGGAAACGAAAGAGGTGCAACTAATTTATCATATGATAGTTCGTCTTCGGACTCGATCGTTTGAAATCTAAATATATAAAAGGAAAAGCTGACTGACTGACTGACTGACAGACATATCAACGCACAGCCCAAACGGCGAAACGTAGACACTTAGAATTTGGTACGGGCGTAGCTTAGGTACCATAGAGGTCCACTAAGAAAGGAATTCCAGAAATTCCCACGGGAACGGGAATTAACGGGAAAACACTTTTGTATGAAAAATCTAAACCGCTCAAGTTAGACGCTTGAAATTTGGAATGCAGGTACTACTAAACTACGCGAAATTCAGAATGAATAAATGGTCACTATTGTTGTTCAAAAGAATAAGAATAAAAGCTACGAGATGCACATAACAAGTAAACTGTAGGTACCTAATTAATAAAGAGATATTTGTTTAAAAAAATGGTTGTTGGTGTTGTAAAGTCGATTTACGGACGATGACGGTCTGACGTGACATCGTCAAACATTGTAGTTGTACACTCGTTTACGGAACGGGACAATGACGTCATATTTTTCGTAGTATCGAGTTATTAAACGTCACGTCAAAAAATGATTCTTTAAGTGTATTTTATAGCAAAGTACAGAGCGTTTCATACGAACCCCGTTTTCATTACCCGTTTCATATTCATGTCGATGTAGTCGCGTGGAATACATTAGTAACTGTCACAATAATTTACTTTATAGCCTTCACGGTATGTGGTGGTTTGTCAGCAGTAGGTACATAATGTCTTGTTGGTCACTAACTATTGTTCTTAACCAACCAAGCAGAGGTAACAACTTACATAAGTAAAGAACAAGTCAAAATCAAATTACAATGCATAGAGCGGCCTAGTGGTCTTAGTAAATAAATAAATAAATATACGGGACACACTGGTTAAATAAAACACGCACACAACAAATGCCCCAGCTAATCACTAAAGCATTATATTTGTGGCGGTAATCGAACCCGCGACCGTAGTCCTAGAGGCAGATGTCCTGACCACTAGACCATGCTGGCCGTGGGATGTCCCTACTTAACTACGAGTATTTGTATCTGCAATCAGTACTTTGTGGAGTTGTTCTATGTATCCCAACTAACCATCCCAACCAGTTGGTATAGGTGGATTTTTTAAATCTAAAAAAATACCATCGCTATCAATGTAAAAATAATGTATTCAGGCATATTTTGTTTTAAATGAGAATACAGAATTTTGTACAGTAGTTTGTAGTGATACAGTATTTCTATAAGTAAACTTTAACCAAGTTGGGAAAAATGGCCAGTTGAGGTAGATGGAACAATGCACTTTATGGGTTCGAGAACTACTGATTTTTTTTTTAATTACTATGAACAAGCGTTTGACCACCATCCTGCCTGATGTTAAGCAGCGATGTGGTCTACGATGGAGCTCACTGTACTAAGACGAAGTTTGTAAGCTAGTTCAGATTAAATTACTCCATCCCGAAGATGGAAAATAGTTCCGAGGCAGGATAAACCGCAGTTAACACTGCAGGTTACGGCTGGTAATGCTGGTATAGATGCTGTATAAATGCTTAGCACAGTGCCTGAAGACAAAAGTCTTCAATCAGTGTGTCCTGCCTGTAATGACATACGGAGCTGAGACGTGGACACTGACGGCACGGCTGGCCCACAAACTCAAAGTCGCATAGCGTGCTATGGAAAGGGCTATGCTCGGCGTTTCTCTGAAGGATCGAATCAGAAATGAAGTGATCCGAAAGAGAACCAAAGTCATCGACATAGCTCATCGTTTTAGCAAGCTGAAGTGGCAGTGGGCCGGCCATATTAGCCGTAGAACCGATGACCGTTTGGGGAAAACGAGTTCTCGAGTGGAGACCGCGTCTCGGCAAACGGAGTGGAGGACGCCCTCAGGCAAGGTGGACTGATGATATACGCAAGATGGCTGGCAGAAGCTGGATGCGAGAAGCCGAAAAACAGATCACAGTGGCGTGCAATTGGAGAGGCCTATGTCCAGCAGTGGACAAGTATGGGCTGATGATGATGATGATGAAATGCTTAGCATCAGGCAAAAAAAAACGCCCTTCCGAATCAATCCAGATTTACTCGCAGACACTTGACTTGCTGTTTTTGTTTTAGAATGCGGACCTAATTGTGAGCACATAGTACCTACATATTAGAGGCAATTTCCAAGGTGCCTGTTACAGTGCAGTGCGAGATTAAGGCAATTTCACGTGGTGGTCGTCTAGCTAAGTAATGGCTTGAAGCGTACATTATACTTCCTTATTGCATTTCGTGGAACTTTCTCCTATTTCTTGTCTAGGAGCATACACGGGGTGCCCAGTTACTGAGGGGCTTAGTGTAAATCTGGCTTTATGTAGGTGTGGAATAAGTTGTATTATGCCGCGCGGCGTTATCAATATTATTCTCTTGCCATGGGATTTTCGGGATAAATATAGCTGATGTATCATTCGTCATTGTTAAGTCCTAACCTGTAGGAATTTAGGTTCATAATTTTTTTTTATTTTATGATATTTAAGGCATAAATCTTGTGCTCTTTTTGGCACACTTATAACTAAGGAAGTAGAGATTTTTACGTTTTTTACTTATGAAAAAAAAAAAATGCTTTAAAGGAGGGTCAAAACATTCGAGATCAAAACACAATATTTTTTTTTTCTAACATAACACTTGGTATATTTTTGATTATTCTCATTTTGAGTTGGTTATTCTGATTTCTGTATTTGGTTATAAATTGTAAAAAAATAAGTCTATGACAATTTTATATTGAAAATCGGGGATTTCTCTTCAAATCTCTAACGATAAATAACTTAAAAATAAAATATAATCGTGATAATAATATACTAAGGATCCCAGGTAGGACATAGGTATTTTTCGTCCTGTTCTTTCTGTAGGAAAAATAGGAGAGATAAAACTTATTTATGCAATAGAACAAATTGGACATACAACCAACCACCATAGTTTACTTAAGTATGCATCTAATAAAGCTTGCATGCTATATTTATTCGTATTAGTTAGGTTTGGTCTCAGTTGACCGATCTTCACCGTTATATCTCACGCGACTGAAATCGCTCAAGCGATCATTTCCCACAATATCCGTATTTATAGATATGTACATTTGATCCACTCAAGTATTACTTCAACACAACGTTCTTTCTAGAATGGAAATGCTCCGGAAATTGCATTTGCTTAGCTCTGCCTATCTCGCTTTGGGATTAAAAGGCGTGCAGTGGTTTTTAATGCTCTGGAAACTTTTCACTTCTTTGCATAAAGTATGTTATTTTTGGAAAACATTATACAGAAGACTGAAATACCCTTTTAAGTTATTTAGTCTATTTCAGCAAGTGTCCATGACCTCGGGCGGAAAAATATTCGTTCTCCCCATACAAACTCAATCAGCTGATTGGGCTTTTTGTATGAAGAGGTACATTTTTTCTCAGTATGGTCAACGTAGTAGACTTCGAACAATATACTCACTTAAAAACTTAAATACCTACATCCGACTGTATGGGACAAAAGCCGATATCTAAATGCAAACCATTAGTATAAGAGAGTCACTATACGTAACATGCAAAAGTAGGTGACACGGTTTAAAATAGAATGACCAACGGAAGCATTTTACTCGATGCATGAAACTGAATGCAATATGTATCTAACTAGCGGTATTTTGCGGTTTTGCTCGCGCATTGTATAATTTCGGAACGCTTGGGAATTTTCGGGATAAAATATATAACTCATTATCAGCCGCATAACGTCCACTGCTGGACGAGGGCCTCCCCCAATGAGATCCGTCATTTGGGGTGA
>SJJU01004840.1:0-24433 GCA_012932125.1 Conopomorpha cramerella
GATCACAGTGGCGTGCAATTGGAGAGGCCTATGTCCAGCAGTGGACAAGTATGGGCTGATGATGATGATGGCTGAACCGATTAGACTGGAAATTGGTGGGGAGGTAGATTAAAACCAGGAAATGGACAAAGGATACTTTTTATCCTGATCCTGTGGGACGCATCGCTATATAGACGGTGTTATATGTTGTATGAAATGTTAATACTGAAACAACAACAATCGCGGGGCGTCCACTAGTTAATTTATGATAATTTTAAAGAAAAAAGCCATGTGGTGAGGGCGAATAAAACACGTGTGTCGCAACCTCAGCCAATTTTATCCCGTCGTGGCGATCGTAAGAGACGACCGATGGATACTCTCCAGAGGACGGGCAACAACGCTCCCTGCGAGTTAAACCACGACACCACTGCGATCACCATGGGATTATTATGATAGGTACCAGGCAGGATGGTGGTCAAACGTTTGTTCATAGTGATAAAAAACCCTGTGAAAGCAATAGATCTATAATTGTAGTTCGTCGGCAGTTCGAAACTGTGATACGGCACTGGTTTTCTCCATTACAAATTTAGTGCCATGCGACGTAAAGATATTTTTTTTTCGATATCGGCCCTCGACGTACTGCCAGATCGCGAACTTTGAATTAACCGCCCATAGACGTACTGCTGACGAACGTGAATAAAACAACCGGTGGACCCAACAAACGTTGTCGTTGTGACCATGAATATTATTTCAGGATTCGTATATTTATACCGTACCTATAATTCCGCGCTCTTACTTTTTAACCGGCTAAGACGCAAAAAGACGAGGTTTTCAATTCGATCATATTTTTTTATATTTGTTAACTGTTCCCAAAACTGTTGACAGGGGTAACCGATTAGGATGATTGTTTTTTTTTTGTTTAAAAAAAATCTGGTGATTCCCGTTTGGTCCCAGTAAAATTGAGTTCAGTTTCGACAAATGCATCAATGAGAAAAACCACAAATGTCTTATAATTTTAATGGTGGGTTCTTTTTTTCTTATAAGTTTTTTATTTCTTAGAACCCCGACAATCATAAGAACGACAAATAAAATAAAATTAATAATAAATACTTTTTGTGTCTAACGGTTTTATCTGAATAGAATGATATTCTACTAGTCGAGCCCTTTATTTGACACCCATATTATGGGGATTGTGAGAGAATAGGTAAACCGCCATTCTGTAGCAGCGGCCATCTTGGCTTTAAAATTGTACTAAATACATTAAATCAAGTTAAACAAACCAAGAAGTGTATTCAAGTTACTGAATTTGACCCAAATAAAAAACGCCGCTTTCAAGTTAAATAAAACCGTTTAAAAACAAACAGACAAATTGGTCATGTCATTCTCGAGTACTTTGCCTAGCAACACACTTCGCGATTCATTTTTGTATTTTGAAAGAAAGAAAATTAATTTATTCTTGCAACATAAACATTTTGAGCATCCAAGCAGTTAGAGTAATAACTACATTTAATTAGGTAGGTAACAAATTGAAATAATAAATTTACAAGACCTAATTACAAACAAATAAAAAAAATAATTGATAAGAGTATAAGGTGCTCATACATATTACAAGACTGCATACATAAACATACGTCCTTGATGCCCAGTGGGGTGGAAAGAACTTTTGGACCTTTGTGTTGACTCATAACCCTTTCGGCGGACACGTCCCGCCGATCGACGTGATAACAATAAAACTTCTGTTGTTTTAGGTCGAGTGTCCACGAAAGTGTTAAGTGACTTCTATCCGGAAAATTGGGGTTTAGATAGAGAAATTGTGTGTTTCCCTTCACACTTGAATATCACTCTAAGGCCTTTTTCGTAGTGTACTAGCTGCCACGGCAAATGTTGTTTCGCCATTACACATGATTAACAGTGTTCCCTGATATTATATGTATGTATTTTACATATAAACCTTCCTCAAGAATCATTCTATCTATTAAAGAAAACCACATCAACATTTGTTACGTGGATGATCTAAGCACACATAGGAAAAGACAAGGGCGAAGCGACTTTGTTTTATACTATGTAAACTTATATACCGTTCTCATACTAGTTGTACTCATGCATATTACATTACAATTTCATTTTCATGATTGTTCTGTGAGGTGAAATGAAAAAAGTGAACCGTAAACAGAGTAGTTACAATGCGGTACGTAAGTAATAAATCTCACTTGCACATAATGTTCCTGGAGGCCTATATTTCAGGTCACGGCTGTGCAGCTCATAAAAAAGAGCCTTACATGCATAAAACCCTCCGCAAAATGCTTTTTAAAAATGCAAGCGGGCGGCCTTAATGCCGCGATCATGGCAACAAAAGGCGCGGAGACCATGACGCGAGCCTGTGGCCTCAAACAAATGTCACAATTACTGAAAAGCAAAGCCAAAGCTCGGCCTGTTCAAAGTTGAATTGCATGAAAATGTTTCCAAGGTTACCCGTTCATGCTCGTGGGAATATTTGTCACAATTGTCTTTCAAGTTTTTGGCAGTTTCACAACGTTTTGTTTAGGTAGAAATATCATATTATGTGCAAACAAGCTTAGTTTTGGCAATATTTATTGTTGAGAATTTCTCTGCCAATATACTCGTATGCATTACACATAATATCCCTCAACAATCACTCTATCTACTAAAGAAAACCGGATCGAAATACGTTGCGTAGTTTTGAAGATCTAAACTAAACATACATAGGGACAGACAGCCGGAAGCGAGTTTGTTTTATACTATACATTGATTGATATTAGGTATGCTTATAAAAAGGAAAGGAGCTACTGAAATAGTAATTTGAATGATTATGGGTGCATACGCATGTAGATGTCGTTCATTGAATTCTACTTAATTCAGGGAGGTGTTAAAAAAAGGAAAACGACATACTACTTAGATTTAAATATTAAATAAGAAAAAATCTTCCTGTATGGCGAAAAGAGAGCCGAAACTACCGGGTGAACGTGAAAAACTGAACGACTTTGTATGAGGAGATTTTTCGAACTCATTCTCAATAGTGGAACTACGGAAATAATAGATTTCGGCTCAAAATGGTATTTCCTATTCACTCCGTAAAAGCTCTTCCAGTAATTCCTAATAATCTTCGAAGAAAAACAAACCTAACAATTTGACAAGAAACAATCTAAATAATAAAATTTCCATTTAAAGTAGGTACACCAACTAAAACCATTTCGCTAGAATGCCTATTTTCAATCTGCTACAACATCGATTTGGTTTCCTAAAAGTCAATCAATGCCTACCTGTTGAATACTTTAGTTAATAGAACCAGGGTCATTTTCCAACCAAACCATTAACAGCTTGACTACAACAGCCTAGTTCCATTAGAAAAAAAACTAAAATTATACTACTTAAGTACTAGGTTCTAGTGTTTTGATTCCGATTAGGCAAATTGAAAGCCCTAGTTCATTGGTAGCACTATTTTTTATTTACCTAGTTATTTTATTGATGTAACTATGTCAACAAATGTTTAGGCATATTGGCCTATATTTTATACAAACATCTACTGAGAAATGCATATTATTTTGTTATCACTTTGAGATAACTGTTAGGATATTCTTGTACAAAAAATGACTAGCTTTGTATACCATGTATCGGAATACCGGGATATACATTTTTGACATGTACATACATACATACACTCACGTCCGTAATCCCCAATAGGGAATGGGCAGAAGCTTAGGATGACAAAGACCTTTCGGCTACATTTAGCATAATAAGGAATGTCAATATGTGCCAATAAATATTTACACATTAATGTATGCCTTAGCTTAACACTAAATTATGTTGGAGACTGGAATTGTATCCGCGACCGTTATGCGAGGTAGGTACCCACTAGTCCATTTTGGTCATCAGATTACACATACGCCAAAGCTCGGCCAAGTTAGGCCAATTTCGGCCAACTCCCAACACAATTATCTATTCCAGGGCCTAACGTTACGTTGTTATTTTGCGTCGTAGAGAATTCTGTTTTATGATCGACAGTAAAAACTTGCTCGCTTTGTTCCTCAATTTCATTTGCTAATGAACATTTTTGCTTTGCCGTCGCCTTAATATGGAAAAAAGGTGGTAGTAATTACCTATTTTTCTAATAAACGTAATTAACGGAGGAAATAGTCTCATAATCCTAGGCCATTTTGTGAATTTATGTGAGCTTTTTTTGGACTCAAGTTTCATGGCTAGAGGCTAAATGACTTTGAAGTAAGGAATTGCTTCAAAATATACAGACGCCTGTTTCCCACAGTTTTTAGGGTTGGACAGAGACAAAAGATATCCGTCTACTACGATCCTGATATAACTCTTCTTGCTTCATCCTTATTTATCAATCTCGACTGGCACGTTGGTTTTAAGTACGTTTTTCTCCCGCTATGTTTAAGAAGTCTATGAATTTTAAACGGGAATGGGGATTCGCGGAAAAGTAATTTCGCATATAAAGATTTTTTCATTTCAGCTTACTATACTAAATGAAAAAATCTTACAGAACTTCAGTTACAAGTTGTTTTCTCATAGCCTGTATAAACCTAAATCTCCATATCCCATATTCGGCTGCTACAATATGCCAGGAAATGGTACAGACACTTTAAGCTACCGAAATAGATACTTAGATCATTGGGTGCTGGAGCCCGTATCTTTATTTCTAGACTTTTCTCCGCCGAGCACCTGCCGCTGCTGCCACCTACCGGACGCTAATGGAAGTAATAAATATTTCTATATTTGAACAGTGTTGTATACAGGTGAACATTTTTAACTCGCCTGGATGAAAAGAGCAAGCAGGATCTTTCGGAGCGTGGTGGCACACAATTTTGGCCAAGAGTGTATTATAGGAAAAAATAGAGACGGCCAAATAAATGACAGTAAATGTCCAGCACTCACACTGTCTGGAGTCTGTATTTCCTGCGCAGTATAGTCTGAAGGTCTTAAACTGAACAAGTGTGATCACATCGCCGTTTAACATCAGTTAGGATGGTGGTCAAATGCTTGTCTAGTAGGAATTGTGGGAATTTTAATTGTTTAAATATCTAGATACTGTTAATATTTTCATCGCAAGATATTATTCTGCCACTATTTTCTCACTGCAGGATAAAGGCCTCTCTTCCCTCCTTCCACGGTATGCCATCATGGGCGGCGTCCTACCATACTTTGTCGTGAGACACCAGCTCGTCACTCCAACGCTTTCTGGGCCGACCACGTCGTCTCTTGCCATTTGCTGGTAACTTTTTCGTCGTTTTTTTGGCCCGACGCAAGATAGTAAATATTATTTTAAATTGTATTTCAAGTATCGTGATTGGAAAATCATATACAAAAGATTGACGATAAAAAGCTTAATTAAATAAATATTTTCTTCACTCAATGCAACAAAACCGTTTTTTTTGTTCCACTGAAATTGCGGTAAACGATCGGCAACTTGTAGACTTTTTTGGGGGCATCCCTTAAACTGTAAAAAAACAGACGTCAGGTTTTCCCTCAGAGGAGGTAAAAAAAAGTTTTTCACGCGTAGGTACAGCAACCCCATTTGGCTTCCTAGCGTTTTTTACTTTGAAGCGTAAAAGTATATAAACACAGGAAACGGGATTTCTCCCTTTACCGTGTGGTGTGCACAAAGAAAAGGGGTAGGCAGAGCCTTGTAATTAAACTCTCGGATCGCTAATTGCGGTCATTACTGCCATCGGGCTTTTTCCTACATTCTACGTTATGTTGGGTAAACGGTAGGTATATTTTAGTGTTTAAAACGGTAAAAAAAGTTAGGAAATATTTACATTTTTGGATGTTTGTTACGAATAAGCACAAAAACCACGGGACGGATTTCGATAGTTCTCTCACCATACGTTTTATGTTTATGAACACTTGTTAATTACAAGCATTTGACCACCGCCTGGTGTTAAACAGCGATGTGGTCTACGATCGAATTAAGAATGCTACAGATCTTCATCATGAAATTGCTACTGCTAAACTTCGGTCTCCATAATTATTTTCTTAGAGCTATCCTCCTGACCTGACTGTCTATGACTCCTGATGCCCCCACTAGTCCAATTTCCGTCGCCACCAAAACACGTACCTTCAGCAAAGTGCGCGAAGTATCTTCCTCTCTCTCTCTCTCTCGTAGTAATTCGTAGCGACAGAGAAATACCATGCTGTATTTCCCGGAAAAGCGAGGCGGAATACTTTTTGCTTCTCAGTTTTTTTAAAAAAAGATTTACTTGTTAATATAAGTAAGAAAACCAATAACCAAAAGTGTTACACACCTTCTGTCCGGGACTTTACGTAAAACGCGTACGATGCTGGTAAAATATGCGAGCGGCTTAATTAGTCCCAACAGAAGGCAGCAGTCGACGTTAACTTTATCGTTACATCAGCCACCGCTTCCCCTCGCCCGATGTCGGTTGTAAGTATTTCATTGAGGAAACGCTTTATTAAGTCATTCCGCTGATATTTGTCGAGACTGTCCCGCTCGTGATAGATGGGAAGGGAAAGCCGCCATTTGCATTGCGTTCTTCAAGTGTTTCTACGGTGAGGTAAACTTCGTTGTTCTGTAATACGTATTTCGTTATTGAACAGGTACTTAAAAGGCAAGCGAGCTCTATCGTAGACCACGTCGCTGCTTCAAACTAGGCAGTTATAACAAAACTAGCTTACCCTGCAAACGTTGTTTTGCTAATATAAAATATATTATTTCTGTTTTGATTGACACGGAGGATTTTCATTTCCATTCTTTTTTTAAATCCTGTCGTATTTAAGCAAGGCACCCAAGGTATCTGCATGCCGAAATTCAAACCTCTAACTTCTTCGGTTTAGACTTTTTATTCAAGTGGGTTTTTTCGAAAAATCCCGTTCCCGTGCAAATTTCGATTTTTATATAGAAAAATATTATACTGGTATACGTCCTTTTGGCGGGAATCGAACTGAACCCTTTATCTGCAATTCAAGCGAACCAAACGTGGAATGACTTGCCGGAGTCTGTGTTTCCTGCGCAGTACAGTCTGAAGGTCTTCAAGTCGCGAGTGAATAGTTACCTAATGAACAAGTGTGCTCTATCGTAGACCGCATTGCTGCTTAACATCAGGCAGGATGGTGGTAAAACGCTTGTTCTTAATGATTAAAAAAAAAGCTATATTAGAAAACTACCGCGCCCTTGACGGTTTCGGCGGCAACATTTGCCTTATATTTTTTGCGTGTTCAGAGTACTATTTTTAGTGCTTTAACTTAGTTTCGTGCAGTGGTGAGTTTAAACCATTACGTATATTTTATTATAGCTCGTTTTTCGTCTCAGAATTACTAATTTTACTGCATTGGAATGTATACTGTATACACTTTGGTAATAGGGCTGAATTTCGCTGAAAACTTAATTCCAGTTTCCAGTTGCTTAGGTGTTGATGTTTATAACTTGAAACGACGTTATTACGATACGGTATATAGTGTAGAAACTATTACGGTATGTCGTAAAATAGGCGGTTAGATTGGTATGGAGAAAATCGTTGGACTTATATCGAAAGTTGGCCATTTCCGGTCTTACGCATTTTATGCACAGTTAAGGACAGTCAGAGCGTAACACTTCCGGGTATATTTTTTCTAACAAAAACATTGAAATACTGTATGTACGCCTGTCTATATCAGGAAGTTTTACTGTGTGTCTGAAAATTTAACCTAATCGACGTACTGATTATTTTACAAGTGCCTCTGACTACCCCGCTTTGTAATTAAGAGGTGTTAGGTGTATGATATATTCTGCCACATGAACCACTACTCATGAAAATTGTATGCTTTGTGTGACTGTGTTGGCAAATATCAAAAAGATTTATTTTAATATGTACAGTCGGCCAAGAATCTGCTCTACCAGCCTAAGGTTGAAACTAGTATGAATGTCATTAGACATTAAGGTTCATTGTTTACTTGTTAAAATATAACAACTCTACCTTATTGATGTTTTAGTGACACAGGAAGTGTCATCGAAACTGATAGACCATTTTCTTGGCTGACCGTACCTATATAAATATATAGAAACGCAAACATCGAGAACGCCTATTAACACGCAGCTGAACTCTTCAGTTTGTGTCAACGAATGGCGAAGATGAGACAACGTCAAGCATTATTCATTTCGTTCAACATTCATTCATCATTCATTCATTGATTTTTTTTTGTGGCCTATGCGATGAATGAATGAGACGCGGATGAAACCGCGGGTCGTTTACATACATACATACACTTCACGCCTGTTTCGCAGATGTGTAGTTAGAGACTACAGAACTCCGTTTGTCACGGTCCTGACATACCCCTTTCGTTTCATCTACATTCATACATCTTTTCATACATGACCTCCGGTTTCGAGTACTATTCACGCCACCTTCCGCTAGTACATCACCACGCGGGTCGTCTATACTGGTTTGTTAATAGATATACAAATACATAGACACGCTCAAGCATCGAGGCCGCCTGTTAACACAAAGTTGACACTTCAGTTTGTGTCGATGAACGGCGGGGATGAGGGATTGCGGGGAGTTAGCTAAGTGTACCCGCGTGGGTATTATTCAAAATGGCTTTTACGAGGGGCCGTAAAAACTCTGAAAACATTTTCCTTCAGCCACGCCTCGCTGTGTTACTAGGAATTTATGGGGATTGCAAAGAAATATATATATTTTTTAAGACTAAGCCGGCTTGCCTTTAGATGCGAGACCTAAGGGATTTTCTGGGAAGTACTTGCGAGATTCTGGGATTGAAATAACACAAAGGCGAATTTCCTACGAGAATGGGAAAAATTGTAGGTATTACCGCAAGGCTACATCTAGTTGAAAATGGTTACACAAAGTTTTAATCAAAAAAAATATTATTTGTGGCGTGCAATTGCAGAGGCCTATATTCAGGAGTGGACGTATATGGGTTGATTATGAAAAATGTTATTAGATTTCGCTAACATATCTTTAGTAAGCACCTAACAGGTTTAATTATTTGGCAGCCCTATCGTCGACTAATCACTGTAATACTTTAATTAATTTCTAACAACATAACGTTAGTGTAGTTATGAGAAAATCGCTCTGAATATTTAATGTGTTGTGGTTGTCGAAGGTCGCCCGTGTAAGGCCGGCCGGCCGCCCGCCCAAGCGTCGGGCGGCGGAGCGCGGAGGGCGGCGGCCGGGTCAAGGGCGCTGCACCCGCCGCGACGACCAACCATACTATCATTTATTAATAGGCTATTGTGCACGTGAAAATAGAATTTACTAGAAAATATGCCATATTAGTCTGAGACGTAAATATAATGATAGCACAAGTCAGCCTCTGTAGTTGTGGGTTCCAGATTTGATGTACTAATAGGACTCTTTTTCAGAGCCTATGTACGCAACGCAACGCTTAAAGTGTGATGCAAAACACCATGATGAAACCAGCATAACACAAGTTGTGTAAACCTTAGAACAGCGATAGGCTAGTTGTTGGGTAGAAAACGCGTGGTGAACCTGGAGCATTTGCTTGGAAAGTGCCTCCGCCTACCCCGCGTTGAGTTAAAAGGCGTGAAGTGATTTTTTATAAGTATTTCTTACACAGAATGCAAGGGTACAGCGAGCCAAATCCATTTCGTCTGTGGAAGAATTAAGAAAAAGAATTGTGGATGCTGTAAATCAAATGAGGAGAACGTTGACCAGTGGAGTAGTGAAGACTGGTCTCCGTAGAAGGATGCGTCAGATGTATCAGAAACAGAGGCGGCCATGTTGAACATAAATTGTAGACTAAGAAAAAGTTGTGTGAAAACCTGATTGAATAAATAACATTTCATGCTTAAGTATTGTTTTATTTTACTGTTTAAGGCTAAGTACTTAGTATTATTTTTCTTCTCCACTGTCGCCTATAAAACGAAGATTTTCTCAATGAGTTTAAATAAAGCCCTAGATTGTTATACTTCGTCAGATAGCTTGTGAAACGTAGATATTTTAAAACACATCTGCTGAACAACTGTCATATTTTTTTTAGATATCCCTTAGACAAAAATACAAAAATAAACTTTTCAAATATCTTTCTTAATTTCTTACCTTTCACTTGTCTACTACGGCCTATTTAATTAATTTAGGTACAATTTTAATGATTGATGTTCTCAAACATCTTATTACACATGTTAAGATGCAATAATAATAATCATGACACATAAATAAAATATCAAAAAAATATTAGTAGAAAAATCGGCAATTTAAATAAAAAAAATTAAAAGTCGAATATCTCGGAAAGGGTTTAGGGTAAGGTGTTTCATAGTGAAATAAGTCAGAAATGACGAGTACTCCACGCCCTTAACGGATGTAGCACGACTTTTCCTTTAACCCTGTATACCAATATAACAACGCATAAAGAATAAAATAACAAGGACAATATAAATGTATGAATTTACGAGGCGAAATAAGAAAAGGTTCTGTCCATCCCATTGGTTATTGTGGACGTTATTTTATGCCTATGTGTATATATCTAGCTATTCCCGGTGGATTTTCCCCGCAGTATGTTCCGTTCCTGTGGCAACTTCGATATAAACTATAACCTAATAATATTCCGATGTATAATAACAGTAAAATAGTTAATGTATAGATTTTTAAAAATCGTTTTCTACTTTTTGCGTTTAACAGTAACAAAGTTGTTTTATTTTGTAGTATACGCAAAACGTAAATCTTTTATTTCTCCAACTCGTAAGTAGATACTTCAACATAATAGTTTAACGTTAGACTGCAGAGAGTCCATACTCGGACCGTAAACGCTGATTTACCTCGAAAATGCGCCGAGCAGAGTGCTATAGGGCGCTCAATTAGATTTTATGTCAGCTCGACAAACACCAGATGCCTGAGATCGCACTTCTGAAGCAACGTTTATTTTTATTTCGTACCCTCCACTATATACTTTGTACAGACTCGCTCCCCTAAACTGGAACATCTTGGACCAGTTATATTTGTAAGAGTTCACGACGTTGAGAGTCAGGGTCCAAGGTGTTTGGCTGTTTGTTCTACCGAGTGGAATGTAATTTTCGCGCTGTGACGGCGGATTGGTTTACGAGTCATTCACCTTTTTAGGGTTCCGTGCTGCACATACACATATCAATGTCAACTCCCGTCCTTAATGGGGTTGGGTAATAGGAAAAAATGGTATCCTTAGAGAGCCATTTATCTGTATGTCTGACCAATTGGTTTTTAAAAAAAACGAAACGGGAAAAGGTAGAGACCACAAAATTTTCAACGATAAAGCGGGACAAAATATTCAAAAAGGTTAATAAGCATAATGAACACACCGGAAATATCTATAATCAACAGTTAATGTACTCCGACACGTAAGTAATTGTTCACCTACCCTCAAATCATTAGCACAACGTGGTATTATGCGATGTAGATTTCAATTATCCAAAGAGTCTTAACGAACCAAGACTGTTTCTTTAACACCAGCAACTGTTTCTTCATATTATTACCTCCAAAAAAATTTTAAGAAAAAAAGCAAGAACTTAATTTTTTTCATGTTTTCACCAAATGTACGGAAACTTCTGAGCGTAAGGCCGACTCGTACTTGACGTTTTCCTTCGTTGCTTTCGCAGACAATCTGTATTGCATTGTTATGACATGTTACCTAACTATCGTTTTCAGTCTACGGTTCAACAAGAAGTTTTCAAAGACGCTTGTATTAAACAACACGAAACAAAACCATAAACAACTTGTTTGGAAATATTACTTGTACTTCTGTTCATAATTCTTATTTAACGACTCTTGTTACTTAGTAATCAATCGTCTATTACTTACCAACTAAAATAAACATTTTACGGTTTCAATATCAACCCTAATCGCGTTTAATTTCATTAAAGTCTACTTACGCAAACATGGAAACCTTGAATTTGCATGGAAATACAAAAGATACGATCATTGTTATTATCGTTATAATGGTAGGTACTCACGAAAATTTGAGCTTTGACTATCTAGACTAGAAAATTGATTAGGTAAACTAGCTACTTACATAGGCAACGTCATCATCATCATCGGCCCATACTTGTCCACTGCTAGACATAGGCCTCAAAATTGCACGCCACTGTGATCTGTTTTCGGCTTCTCGAATCCAGCTTCTGCCAACCATCTTGCGTATATCATCAGTCCTCCTTGCCTGAGGCGTCCTACACTCCGTTTGCCGAGACGCGGTCTCCACTATACGTAACGAAGCTTTGAATAATAATTAATAATAATAATACTAACTTTAATTTCACTGTCGTCCTTAGTGAAACTGCGATACACATAAATCGTCTGCCGCTACGATACCAGAGCGATGCACGATGTAACCACGAGAGTGTAGAATACTTCGCCCCATGGGGGGAACCTTTGGAAATGTATCTCCAAGGTCATTCCTAACTTTACAGTTAGATTTTAAATGGATAAACTATGGATTTCGACGATAACTACAAATGGCTTAACCCCTATCGCATTAGTTATATCGAGTCACCCCTTTATGGCTCTATGAGTAGGTAATTGAATGAACAAATGCGCTCTGTAGTTTTTCACTAGAAATAAGATAAAAGGCATTATAACAGTCGTAATAATAGAAAGGGTGACTGGTGGTGGTATATTATTAATCAGTTTTTTTTATCGCTATGATTAAGCGTTTGACCACCATCCTGCCTGATGTTAACTATGGTATCGATAAGACACCATAATCACACTGTTTATTCCTTTAAAAGTTAGGAAGATATCAACGTCAATTGGAGCAGCCCCATGGTGAGATTTGAATTTAGGGGTATAAAAGCAAATACGCCACTGTATTAACATTGCATCTAACTGTTACGTAGACCAAATTCGTTTTCAATAGCTCCACGATATGGCGTTCATAGTTGAGTATTGGTCCAAAACGGACAGTGGCGTGTTTGCTTTTATACCCCTAAATTCAAATCTCACCATGGGGCTGCTAAAGCTCTCTATAGGCTTATCGCCACAAATAATTATACACAACTTTAGGCATGTCAGGAAACCGGCACCGCCTCATTCACCATAAAAGAACTAAAATGTGGATTATTGACCTGTGATAAACAAATTCTTTACATCGATTTTGCATGAAATGATAAGAAAGAAGTGACTAATGTTACCAAACTATCGATAGTTTTCTTCGAAACTGATCTGTTGCATAACGATACAACGATACAACAAATAGGTATCCCTAATCATATGAAGATACATTTAAGGCATTGTCGTTTTTCGATGGTATTGCATAAAAACAGTTAATGATAAATCATACGTTCCTACCGGTTTTTCTCAACTATCGATAGTTATACTCAACAATAGGATAATGGATAATCTAATTGGACAACACTAAAAGTGAAGTTGTACGTATTTGCGACAAAGAAAACCAGAATTTATAACAGTTTCATCTTAGCATTATTTTTTTTCCAAGTCGCAGTTTGTACAACATAAGTTAGGTTAAAAGAGTTTTATAAGAAGAAGAAAAGTTTGCAATGCATCGCAAACTGTTCTTCTACAAAGCAGTAGTAAATCTACTTTAACAAAACAAGACTGATATTAACTGAAAGTTTTTCTTTCTATGAAAATGTGTATCTGAACATTGCCTTACAATAATACTTACATAAGTACGACAGTAGTTTAGTGCAACATGTTTTTTTTTGTACTGTCGTTGTTTTCACAACTGACATCACGGTTCACCAATAATAGTTAGTATGTATGTAGTAGGTAATATAATGTATAATGCATGTTAAAGATTTATGGTATGATTCATTGAAATTTCTATTATTGTTATTGTTGCAACGCCCTAACAGGGTTATGTCTTAGACTTAATAAATAAATAAGTATTAAAATAAAATTCGTTGATTATTTTATTGTAGTAAATTAGAATATTGCAGAAAGGTATTTAATTACAATTTGATACTTCTACGCGTCAGAAAACAGAGACAGTTACATAGTTTATCTCAAATATTATGTTATACCAACCTTTCTTAAGTTGAAATATCGCAAATCACATACTACTTTCTACCGAAAGTTTTATGTAACAAAACCGCATAATGTTTATATCGAAACGCAAATATATAAGGCTAATGCAGAAGCAGCACGCCGCAGCGGATGTCAAGAATAACGGCCGTTATCTAACAGCCGGCGCGCGTCCGGCAAATCGACGATTCAGTGCAAATCCCGCTGAGATCTATCACCGGGAGCTCGTTTACCCAACGATCTAGAATGTTCCTCCTGGTATAAAAGTTCGCTAAACTTGTTGTTGTATTCGGGTCAAGAGAGCGTTAGCCAACACTCCTCTGAATTATTCAATACACCCGCTGAGTATTTTACACTATGTATTCCGTAGCCAAAGGACTTTGCACTCAGCAGCACTCAGCGGACCAGATGCTACGGAGCACCGACTAGTATTACGGGATTTAAATAAAAATATACTTAAGAAACTCCTAGCGGTAACATAAAACGTAGAGCTCGGTACTTGCGTAACGTAGCCTTTTATTATAATTGTATGTATGAAAATATACAAGGTGCTTTAGTGATTTTAAAATTGCCGGACGGAAAAATTGGTGTATCGTGTTTTCATAACTGGAGTAAGCTGTAATTATACAGTAACAAGCTTTATCGAATTAAACTGTGGCATAAAACTAGGGATAATTGCCACACAACTGCCCATTTTGCGTACGAACCCTAGCTAGGTATGTATAGGTACTTTGTGTCGACGTTCCAGTTTTCACAACCTTGGGGGGTTTCGCGAAGTAATTGCTTTTGATGACTAGTGAAATTTCAATCTCAGAATAAAGTACGCAAGTATCAGTGCCAAAAGGTGTTGTACACTTGCAAATGGCAAATATCCTACTTAGTTGGCACGAGGCGCGGCAGCTACTTACTTATTCACGAAGAAGAATAGGGTATCCTATTTCACCATAGAATTGGGATCTCTGAAAACGTACCTAGTACAAATTACAAAGAATCACTCCGGCAGGTCTCGTAAATTTAATTTCTACTATTCGAATAGAACTCAAAGTGAACATTTATTGTTGTAGGAAAAAAAAACCAAGATGGCTGCCCCATCAGCCCGGCGACGAGTGACGGGTTGAAGAATCCGATGTACCGTGACGTGGCAAGATGTGATTGATTGCATGGCGCGTCGATGGCAGCCGCATGGAGGCGCGTGCGCAGATGAACCTGGCCGGGAAGCGGCAGCACAACTACAGGAACTGCTCGCAAAACCTGCCACTAGACATCTTGTAAGTATAAGCATGTAAGAAAGATCAACAAATTTTATTATTCGCATTTCTTGCAAAAAATAGCATAAACGATAGCTAAAGGGTTTGCGAAGGGGATTTTTGGGCATCTGAGCTTCAAGTTTATCAAATCTCCTAAGGTTCTCTGCATCCCATTATATATTGTACTAGCGGACGCCCCGCGATTTCATTCGCGTAGTTTCAGCATGTCATACAAACTATAATGCCATCTATACTGCTCAGCTACTAAGTCCCACAGGAACGGGCTAAAAAGCATCCTATGTTATTCTCGTGGTTCTAAGCTACGTCCCCACCAATTTTCTGGCTAATCGGTTGAATCGTTCTTGAGTTATAAGTGTTGTAACAAACCCGTCATTGTTTTATACATATAGATAGATGTACATATGTTGTAATAAAAAGTATATTTCCGTGCAGATGGTTGCCACGCTCGTCGTTCCGGCCGGCGGAAGGCGAGCTGGCGGACTGCGTGCTGGTGGTGGGCGTGTCGCGGCCCAAGCTCGCCGCGGCCCTGCTCTCCGTCACCCTGCTCTCGCTCTTCCTCACCTTCCATGTTCTCTACGACAGTGCGCTCTACAGCATACAGGTAAGGAAGGGCAGTCTACCCAACAGTTCTTATGAGCAGCTTCTCACACAGGCGGCGAACATTGGGCTAGAAGTTTAACTCTTAGACCCGATATACCAATGGTTTTTTGTTCTTGCATATGCATTGGATATTACTTGGTTACAATAAAATTTGGAGCTCAGCGTGAATGATCTGTCGTCTTCTGTCGATTTCCTTGGAGGACTCAGGCCCCGCAGCCCCAACTATTTTTTGTATTAAATAGAAAATATCATTTTCCCAAATCTCTCAGGCTGAAACTTTTACTCGAGTTGAGCTCATAAAATAGGCAAAATTCGCAAAAAAAAAACTACGAACTAAAAGTTTGAACTTTTTTATCTCGACGAAAACTAAAACGCTACTTTTAATACTTTATCCAGGTGTTGGAAAAGTGTATTAGGTTTCCGAAAGTTGCCGGTTGGCAGGTGGTATAGCGTTATCTAGTAAAGGAACCATTCCATCAGAATTTATTCAATAAATATTCGTGTTATCGGCAATGTAAATGTGGATATTTCTCGCGGCACGCAACCGAGGCCTTGACGTCGAAAGGAATGAACATTCTGACCCTAAGTTCGTGTCGTGGAATACTGTTTCCATCAAATATACTGATAATAATTTGTTGTGAATAATCTATTTCATGAGCCGTCGACCCTGGGGCTCCTACAGCCAAACTTGCCACTGATAATACAAGCGACAGTTGACGATTCCATGTTTATTACTTATTGTCTAGTCCATTTTCATCAAATTTGACTCTTATGTAACGACGCATTGAAATCACAATTGTAACTTTTACCTTGGCGTTCCCGTTTCGACTAGGTAGATACGTATTGTTATATTCCGTGAGTTTCGTAATAAATTATATGAAAGAGCTTTTGTTCGTGAAATGTATTCTCCGGTAAGTACAGCGACAGACAGACACCTGTCGATTAAAGTTACGTAAGAAAGGTACGTAGCACATTGTAGCGTTTTAGACGGACGAATCGATCGAGTGAATTGCCTACATGGACTAATAACTGAATAATGCTGCAAAGCAAACTGTCTAACTTTTCTCCAGTAATAATAATACAGGTGGATTTAAGTAATTCAAAAGAGCTGAAACAAAAGTCTCAACGTGAAAAGTGGGCGTCGCGTCGGCGTGGATTTATTTATTATTTCGAATTGACTGTCGGCAAAAGTGAATATGCAGTGCTGCATTTTGACAGGAAAATTGCAGACGATTTTTACCTTTCATCCGCTATTATTTGGCCGGGTATTATGGGAAAAAACTAAATAAACATTAAGGTTGAAATCCGTTTGCTGTCAACACGATAGAGTTACCGGCTGCGCTCCGATGCACGCCTCGCGGGGCCGCAGCCACCTGCCTTAGTGCCGTCTAACACGCGAGCCCAAACTCGAAGCGATACTACAGCTACATTTACCTAATAAGTAATAAAAATAATACTGTAAGTAGCTTGCCACGTGAAAATAACTGAAATTGTATTTTTAACATTGAGGTTTAGTTTTGCTAGTCCAATTTTACAAAGCTGAGTTTAATTTTATTGTGCGGTTTCATCACGCAGTGTTTTTTTCACAGCATGAACATTTCGCTCTAAAAATGAAATCTAAGTACACACCTAGGACCTTACTTATGACGTATGTTACAGAACTGACATACCAAGCTGACCTTACATTTTCAGTTGTATGTCAAACACGGAACAACCAGATTCTGTGTATAGCATCGCGTTCATTGGCATCCACATGTTTACGGCATGTAAACCCTACGGCGATAGGTCCATTCCTAAATACGTTTAGTGAACTTTCATGATGTGTTGCTTAAGTACCTCCTTCTCAGCTTTAGGACTAATGAAAATAGAGGTTTAGACGAATAATAAAAGTGAGTGCAGAGTGATCCTTCTGAAACTGGGCTCCAACTACGCCCTCACCTCGCACGCACGTCTTCATAGCACGGCCCCGGGGCAGAATCTCTGTGGAAAGTAAGAAGCAAGCCTTAATGTTCTCGATACAGTTTTATTTAGTGAACAAGTTTGTAACGAGAACGTTCCTACCTAATTACTATAGTGCAGTTCTTGCTGTCATGTGCTGCTTTCTCTCTCGTAACGTATGTGGGTGATAGAGATAAGGATACGCGCATCGACCAGCCCGCTAATACTACGCTAGGAATAAGTATATTGCACAATACAGGTACTCGACGGGATACTTTGAATCATTTGCCAAGCACAAGCTTTCTGTTCCATAAAATACTGAAAACGTGGTGAAAGAATGATTGAAATCATACTCAACGTAACAAGCAAAAATACAAAGATTTTTATGAATATATATATATATGCATATTCAGTAAGTCTGAGAATCAGCTATTATCTATTTTTCATAAACCTTCTTCCAATAAATACACGGGGTACAAAGGCATCTACCGGGATGCCAATGGGATTATGATTAGTATCAATATCCTTACTATATAATAATAAAGATCACTTCCTCGGTACGGTTCAATGGTTCACCTTTCCCATCATCACCAGGCGGCCAGCCTCGCGTCAGCAGCCAGCGAGAGCCGGAAGGTGCTCCAGGCCGAGGTGGAGAGCCACGGCATCAGTCACCCGATGGCACCTCGGAAACGTCCGAGGGTGTCCCGGCCACCCAAATCAAACCGTCGGCTGCCGCAGGTAAGTTCCAACGTATATTCAAGTTTACACAAACTGTCTCCATATTGTGAAAAACAATATGCAAATTAAAAAAATAGTTTTTTTTTCTTTACTCCTTATTATGCTAAACTGACTACCCGATTCGGCTTTGAATTATCAGTAATTATCTACTGTATTACACATATAAACTTTTCTCGTGAATCAAACTGTCGATTACAAAAAGCCGCATCAAAATCCGTTGGATGGTTTTAAAGATATACGTATAAGGACAGACAGCCGAAAGTTTTTTTTTGGTTTGTACTGAAGTGGTTATTAAGGAGGCTGTATTGGAATTACGATTGCCCATATTATTTGAGAACTTTTATCCGTTTTTTTATCTATGTTTGGAATACTCCAATTTATACCGCTATTGCAGCAATTTTTTCACTAGAACAAACGTATTGCATCCAACGTATCGTATAACGGATCGTATTATAATTTTATGCAGACTTTTGATTTATTTATGCCGAAATTCACATGTTATGTTGATGTATACATTAGCTGTGTTTATCACTGATGAACACAGCTAATGTTTAAATGTAGTAATTACTGAGGTAACTACTAGATCAATGTCATCTTCGCGATTAAACGTAGGTATTTTGTTTGTGAAATCCGAGCTCCTTAAATTTATAGTCTCCGTAACGAAGAGATTCCAAAATTTTACTTCGTCATCCAGATTAATAGATTCATCCAGATTATTGTGCTACTACCTACAATTTATACAGGGCGAATTTCACAAACATTTTGTTTTTAGTAGGTATACTTAATTATTATATATATACAATAGCTATATTGTGCAGTATTACTCACGTTCAACTCTCTTCCCGTGGGATATTTGTTATTCAGATATGATCTTTTATTCTAATGGTAAAAATATTATGAGGAGTTTAAAAAAAAAAACAATCTGTCAAAGATAGTTGAAAACGAAAGAGTTAACTACTTTATTTAATGATCATTTATCTTCGGACTCGCTCTTTTGTAAAAATTTTATTTAAGGAAAACCTCATTGACTTGCCAAAATGCTTCGATCTACTTAGTTTTGTTTTTACATTGCCCCTTCGCACGAGTGTATACTATTCAAAGAAATGTAAAATATTAAAATGCGTTTCGTAGTTCAAAATATGTGAACATACATAGGGACAGATAACGAGAAACGACTTTGTGCCACAGAATAATGCCGTGAAGATGTTAATGAGACTAAACATTACTGTATACAATAAAACGCCATTTAAACCCACATCACTGTTCTACTTTCGAAAGACAGTGGAAACACAAAAAAAACGCATTCTGCTTTCGTATTTGTCGATATTTTCTTAAAAGTCCATTCTGAATTCACACGTGTTTTCTTAAAATGGTGAACGTTCTGTGTATGGTCAGCCAAGAAAGTGGTTTTTTTTTTCTTTTCGATAACATCAATAAGGCAGAGTTGTTATATTGTGACCTGTACAAAATGAACCTTAATGTCTTAGGACGTTCATATGAGTTTCAACCTTAGGGTGGCAGATTCTTGGCCGTGTGTACCTGTGCGGGCGTATGAAACACCTATTAAATAATCGATTCCTTCAGCCCACACACAACAATGTGCAGAGAACAGTAGCTGTCTGAAGCAAAGCTTCTAATTATCGACATTGTGGTCTGTGGTCGGCGGTCAGGAATCTAATCGTGGACCTATGATTAGTTGTCCCATTTTAGTCTCCAAGCTTTTGTTATAATCAATAATATTCTCTAGAGAAGTAATACCGGGTAATTTTTTAAATGTGGATTTCACAGAAAGTGACAATTCTTGAAAGCGTACACTGTAGTCACCAAATTTTGAAGTGAAGAAAATTTCAAAAATAACGTATTATTATTTTAGGTGAACCAAAAACCAAGTTGGTTTTCGTCTGAACTTAAATAAAAAAAAACAATTTTTTTACAGAACTAGAACTTATCATTATATGTGACCCGAAGGGTTTGCTCCTATTTGTATGGATAAATATAGTGTCATCGCTGTTCGCGAGATAATGAAGCGTTGTGAAAGCGTTTTCTATTAAGTCCTTAATATCTAGGGTATCAGATTTTACAAACATAAAGAGAAGTAGCGAAGCGAAGAAATGCACAAGATCGATCTTTGTGGCGCGTTGTTGTGGAGTCCAATGTCCAGCAGTGGATGTCAATGGACAAGTGCCTACATCGCCTCCCTTTGTCCTATTTCGAAACCATATTTGGTAGTTATTATCCTCCAATAGTCACAATCCTGGCATAACACTTACTTTTTTTTCTATTACCAGGCCCTCATTATCGGTGTACGTAAATGCGGTACCCGGGCGCTCCTCGAGATGCTGTACCTCCACCCGATGGTGCAGAAGGCGTCCGGGGAGGTGCACTTCTTCGACCGAGACGAGAACTACGCGCTGGGCCTCGAGTGGTACCGCTCCAAGATGCCGCTCTCCTTCCGCGGGCAGATCACCATCGAAAAAAGTCCTAGTTACTTCGTCACGCCTGAGGTAAACATAATTCAACGGTTGGGTAACTAGATTAAAACAGTAATTAGATTAAAACATACAGCAGTTGGCCACTGTTCAGCAGTAGGTAACTGTTGATCTACTTCAATTTTTCATTTCTTACCAGTACACGCGCTATCACTTACCTATGCATAGATTAAATAACTCAATTTCTCATTATGAACCGACTTCAAAGACGGAGAATATTGGAAGCTATCAATTCGGCGGTTTTTTTATGTAAATTACCTTAAAGCTTTTGACTGGATGAACCGATTTGGATTATTCTTCTTTTGTATGAAGGCTGGAGCTTCCCGTTGGGTTCCATTTAAATTTGTTTCAGTTCCAGTTCATTCGTGACAAAAACCACAAAAGTGTTAATACTTAACTGGTTGAAGTCGGTTCTTTTTTCTTTAAAGTATTTTTTTATATTGATCTTATCTTACCCGATCCAAGACCCCTGCAGTTGTAATCTAATAACAAGATACGATTGGGCTCCAGCAATAACCTGAACATCTCCGAAGGTACCCGAACGAGTCCGAGCGATGAACTCATCAGTGCGGTTGCTACTGATCGTTCGTGAGCCGGTGACGCGTGCCATCTCCGACTACACGCAGCTGAGGAGCCGCGCGACGCCGTCGGCACCTGTGCAGCAGACGCCCGGACACCCAGCGTCTGACGCCACCAAGCCGTTTGAACACCTCGCGCTGTCTTCCGACGGCTCGATCAATGTGGCTTACAGGTGAGTGGGTTTAGATCGCTCGGTTGCAGTAGATACGTTACCATACCGTAAATAAAAACTTTAGCCTCTAATAGTGGAAGCTAATTCCATTGAAACCAAATTTGAAAATGTCGTGATTGACGGCCTGCATGGACTGTTGGTTAAACCTCTAGTATAACGGCCGTCGTGAGTACGATTCCCGCCACTTAGTACAGGGTATTGGGTTGAGGCGTGTAAAAATGACCCGGAATGTATATGTATTTATTATTACTTGATTAGAGAATCATAGAGTTACGTCGCCATTAAACTTGCCTTCCATGAAATTCACTCCCATCAATCTTTGGTAGTAATACATCATTGATCTGATGTGTGATTAGAGTAGTCAAACAAGTGCAATAGGCATCTTGCTAATAAATCTCTCCTTCTTCGTATCGTTTATCCCGTTTGGCCAACCCTCTGGCGAGGAAAACGCAAGATCCGCTTTTATTTATTGATTTGGCTAATGTGGCTATTACCAGGGCGATGGCCGTCCGATCCCCGGAACTTAATCAGTGAATCACGGACGAAAACCGGTGCAAAGTATAGCAAGCAAGTAGCCTGAACTTTTAGATACTATTGTGATTCGACTGACTGTGACGAGTTCTAGACATAGGTCTATAATAAACAAGTGTGTTCCTTCGTAGACCACACCGCTGCTTATTATTAGACAGGGCCACTACACCCTAGAACAAGTGCTTGTTCATAGTGCATAAAACAAAAAGGATTGAGTAAAATTTTAGTCAAATTTTCAAATTTTTCGTTTATTTTGAGGACTTCAAAGAGCAATGTTTCGACCAAAAAACTAGTCTGCTGTTTGGAGGAATTCATATTGTTTTTGCGACATACATTCGGCATACAAAGGACGACGATGAAGTAGCCACTTATAAACAGCACCCTGACATTTGATAATCTTAATATTTAATTTAAGATTTATGGAGTATTTCCACAAGGCCAATCCATAGAAAAAAAAATTCTATTCCGGGATATTCCCACCCACTTTCCCACCACTATGATTCCTGTTAGAGCCAGGATCTACAGCGGCATCCAGAATAGACAAAAGCTCAATCAGTGACGACTGGGCTAGATCCCGGGGGGGGCCTAGCCTTCTGTCTTGGATCCCACATAGTTATTAAACTAAAGACGGTATAGAAATAAGAAGAAAAATATATATATATGCGCTGCATTGCAATGTATACATGATTTTTTTTTGACTTCCCTAATCTAAATAGTGGGAGACAGCATTATTACAAACGAGGCACAATTGCCTTTCGGGAGAGCACCACGGGTGAATGCGGAGGACTAAAATCCATAGAAGACAATAATTTAAGTAAAGCCAACATTTTTCTTATGTACATAGGGACAATTAAGCGTGCCGAAGTGTCTTCATTCCATTTATCTAGCCAAATTGTGGATGCCGAGCCGTCATGTCTTATCTCGTCTACTTACAGATATTTTTGACCTAAGAAAAGACTCTTCTCCGACGACTTGTTTCCACTCCAGAAATAAATAGAAGTGGGTCTATATTTTTATGTTTGAAATAGTCTTATACTTCTGGTTACTTTATTTCCTCCCATTCAGCAGACTTTTAAATCACAAACTCATTAATGGTAGAGCTTGATAAGGTAAAAGCCATATTTCTAGGACTAACTTTCATTGCAGATAACGATTAACGAGGTTTTAAGGAGATACTTCATTCGTTTGTAGTCTTGAATTTTATTATCCAAGCCATTAGGATAAAGCAGAATGATCTTCCGCAGTTAAAGATTTAGGCATTTAGACACTTACTAGGTGATGGCTCCACCTCCAATGAGTTGTTTATAGGTATTTTACTTTACTGTGTATGAATTAAATGCTTGAATCTATCTGTTACTGAATCTATGTAGTTCGGTACTGGAAGGAACTAGAGTTTTTAATTCGCTACTTTTAAACGTTATCTCCATGCAATAGAGTTCGAAATCGGCGTATATGCCTATTATGTTGTCAGTCCCTATAAATAGGTTAAAACGTTCAACCTCTCGACAGGCCGATAGCCATATCACTGTACCATGAGTACCTGCACCGGTGGCTGGAGGTGTTCCCGCGGGAACAGATCCTGGTAGTGAACGGGGACCTGCTTATTGAAGACCCAGTGCCACAACTACGCCGCATTGAGAGGTTCCTTGGCTTGGAACATAAAATCGGTAAGTGTGAATCGTCATGTCCGACAACTAACGTCCACTGCTGGTCATAGGCCTCCCCAGGCGCCATAACGATCAGTATTGTGCTTTTCTCCGCCAGATCGTAGGACCACCTTGTTGAAGATTTAACCAAGGTGCGCTTTCTTATTCCAAGTGTGATATGAATGGAGGAAACAAGGGAAGACCTTAGACCTACAGTGGGAAACTAAGTTGAGAATACTGAGAAAAAAAAATCCAAATCGACAGGGCTGAATAGAAATAATAGGGTAGGTAAGCAAGCAGTGGTATATTCCAGAGTCAAATTAACAAATTATAAGAAAAAAAATATTTTTTGGATTAGCAAAATCTCTGTATGACTCTTGTTATTCGTAGGCAAATGGTTAAGTTAGAGTACTGTATTTTACAAGTTATGTTCATATTGACTTTGTGCGCGACGGTGGCGACGCGTAGCGTTTACAACATTTGCGGAAGCTGTCAAATAATAACAATGTAAACATTGTTAGTTTTATTTGCA